>JAYKAV010000089.1:652997-680923 GCA_035582835.1 Phoebastria nigripes | reverse complement strand
TTTTTTTTTTTTTAAATACTCCTGACTTTCAGAGACCAGCCGTTTCCTTCCTGATGTGCTCTGTGGGCGTGCAACCGGCAGATGACTACTCATTGATGGCACTGTGTGTATGTGAGCGAGCGCATGAACGCAGTAGTGAGAGGTGCCAGACTGAAAACCCCCGGGGACTGAACTCTCCTGGGTAGCCCACACAGCCACTGCTTTGACCGGCTACTAACAGAGCAGTTCTTCCATCATCGCCCTCTCAAGGGGACCCGTTCACCCCGGTGATGTGCTTTAGATACACACACGAGATTACTACAAGTCAACCCCACAGCAGTTCTAAGAATTTTGGAAATCCTTCCTGGAAGGAGGAATGTCTCCATCTCCCTGGCCACAAGGCTGGAAGCAGGGCAGAGGGTAACAGAGTTTTCTTACACCCCTCCAAAAATCTACAGGAGCTCCTTATTTGGGGTTACAAGCAAAGCTGGCTTTGGTTTACTGACTCCTCTTGCCCCAGAATGGGGAGGGGAAATGCTTCTATTAGGCTGGCCACATATCTTCACGCTCATCTCTCTATGTCTGGGAACTATTTGAACGAAGCTATCTTGAGTCTGGGGAACCACTTGAAATTATTCTCACTGGCCATTCAGACTTTTGGTCTCTCTATACACCCCAGGTCTGTTTTCAAAGGTAAGGTTAACATGGTAACAAGCTATCTTCTCTAGATACTTCGAAAGGTAGAACAYTGATCACAGTCTCCAGATATGAGACCACCACCGTGGAAGCTGTTAAGTCCAAAAGACTCACTCAACATTTCAACTCTATTCATTGCTATTACATGTTCCTTTAGATACATTTTGATTTGTGCTTTTCACAGTGTAACTCTCCTAAACACGAGAGAGAGACTGAAAACACAGCCAAAGGGAAAGCGATTTTTAATCAGATATATACTGATCCAATACTACTGACATCAGTTGGAGTCTTTGCATTTATTTCAGTGGGCTCTACATCAGGTCTATCACCAACTGGCAGGCTACTCTGAGAAGCAACTGTTGTAAAAGGTAGTCTCTTGTGTGCTACAGGACTGCCTATATGGAGGGAAGAAATGAGACTAAACCTATCAGAACAGACAATGCAAAAGAGAAGGTCTGGTCAAGTTGGCACCCAGCATTCAAAGAGCAGGAAGGCCACACTTCAGCCAGACCCTATGGCTTGACAAGGGTGACAGTGACATGCATCTCCACCCACATCAGAACGAAGTAGCTGCAGCAGCACTCTGACAGCCCGACCGGACTTCATGAAAGCTTTTTGTATCTTCCACTGCTCTGCTGCTGAGCTTCCAAGTTCAGTCGTTGCCTAAGTCTCTTCCAGCGTTGCTTGACAATGATCTTGCATCTGCTTTTTCCCATTAGCATGAGTGACATCTTGCCCAGCTTCAATCTTTCTCCCTACTTTTATCTTCCCTTTCTCCCATCAACAAGCTTGATTCTCTCCATGTTTTATTCCTCTCCATTAATCCTTTTCTTTCTTTTCCCATACTTGCCTCCTCTGCTTCTGCAGAGGACATTTCCTGGTGAAAGTCTACCCCTGAAGACTGATTTCCATCCCTTTCTGTCCTGCCACCTTTCTACCACTAGAAATTCACCTCTAATTTAGCTGTAACCCACATTCATTATCTTAGCAGTCTTTTCGGCTCCTTTGACCAGCCCTCAAAACTGTTACTGCCCAAATGCTCCCTTTCTTCTGTCCCCACTTCTCTCTCTGCATTGGACCTCGCTTATCACTTCCAAGAGATAAACTGATAATGCACAATGTGTTCTTTTTCTTCTCTGCCAATAAGGCCCTCTCATATCCCATAAAGAAACCCCTTATCTGCTTTCGCTCTAGCCTCTCCACTGATCCACAAATCAACCTTGTTTTCTTTTTGTTCACCCCTACATCTTTTCTTCTGCTCCAGCGCTTATTTTCTTTCTCTCTACAGCACATGCTTGTGCTTGTTTAAACTTCTGCTAACTTAAAGGAACCCAAATCCATTCTTTGCCCAGCTTTGCCTTTTTCAGTACTGCCCACTCTGTCCCCGCCATCTCCCACCTCTTCCTTTTATTTCCAAGATCACTGGGCTCACCATTTGCAACAACATCTGGATTTCTCCTCCTCCAGGTTCATGCCAGACTCTGCTCAGTCCACCTCCTGCTCCTTCATTCCACCAAAATCATTATTCTCTCAGTTTCAAAAGGCATTTGCCAAAGTTTCAAATCAATACTCTATCTTTTCTCTCCATGGCTTGTCACCCAACTTCAGCAGTTCTAATCAAGCTCTTCTGGAAGTCCTGTCATCCCTTGGCTTACATGATTCTTTCCTCTAACGATTCCTCTTCTCCCACTCCCATCACTCTGTGCACATGTTCTAATGAGGATCATCCACTGGCTTTCTGTTACCCATCTTTTATGGGCTTCTCAGTTTCCTCCTCTACATAGCGCAAGAAGCAAAGAAGAAATCTCATCCACAGCCAGGAAAAAAATACAGCATCTCTATGCAGACAAAAATCCTTCTGCACTCCAGACCTTCTGCCCAAGTTCAAGTTCCATCAAATACATGCAAACGGCACCAGGAGGCTAGAGTTTGGCTTTAAAACAACAGGAAGGAATGTGATGTTCAAAGAAGAGAGCATATCACCAGCTTGAAAACAACTACAAACATGCCCAATGCATATTATTGGCCGTATTCTCAACTGATTAAATCTTTATCAGCTGAGAAATGTTTCAGAAGTACCTACTATCCTAAGAGTGGCTGCAGAGGCAGTCGATGTCCCTTTCTACCCTCACTCTCACCTTTTTCCATTTACTTAATGAAACAGCTTGCAACTCACACTGCTCTTTGTACTTGTGTTTATCAGGACAATCAAGTCCAGCAACAGCAGCAAGTTAATACATTTACTTTGGGAAAGGGTGAAAGGAACAAGTTCTGGTTATGGTATCCCACATTTGGTTAGGATCCTGCTTGGCTAACGAAGTGTGAATACTGATAAACTTCCTGGTCGTGCCTATTTAGCCATGCTCTGCCATGGCTCTTGAATCAATCCAGCATGGGTGAGCTGTGGGTAGGGGAAAGTTCATACTTAATTGCTCACTGCTAACAGAAAAATGGTTTGCAAATGAGTGGCTTTAATCCCAAAGAAGTGTGTCTCCAGCGCCTACAATTTGTAATGGTTCCATTGTACTCTCTTAACAGGTGTTTCGTTTCCCCTAAGTAGTTCTGATTTTGTTGACAGCGGAGGACGCTGCATCTTTATGGAGTGACAACATATCATCYTTTCTACCCACATTATTTTTCCTTCTGCCCAAATCATACAAAGATATTGCTTGATCAAGGATCCATCAGTCACCTATCAATTAGAAAAACCTGGAATGGTAAGTCAAATGCACCAGACTAAACAAATCGAAGTAAAAAGTAAATTCTTCACATCTGTATTTCCACTATGTCTGAAAATTCACCGATTTTGACCTGCCACAGGAGATAAGTCCTTATATAACAACATCATATAAACAATTCTCATCCCATTTCTGTGGTTTCAAGAGTATAATACTCATATCCTCAAAAGTATCACTTAACTTTATCTTCACATCCTAAAGTGATTCAGTCTTTGAAAAAAGGGTTGTGATCTGAGTTCATCTGACACTTCCAAATTTCATACGAGAGGCTGAAATAGAGTATTGGCATTTACAACAAAACCACAGCATGGTAGTTCCATAAACCACTCCTCCAGCTTCTAAGACCCAGTTGCCTTCAGTGGACCACCACTTCAAACCTGAACTTTGCTGACTGGCTTAACAATTTGTTCCTGGTATCATGTGACAAGTTTTTGAAGCTCACATGTGTAATGGGGCATTTGCTGCTAGTACGAAAAGAAGAAAAAAAACCTAAAAAATATAGTAGAACATGAGGTTTCAATTGTCTGAAAAACAGAAACATCTGTTGGAGTCATGAGCAGTTGATTAGTGGAGTTCACTTCTAGGGTAAGGCTTCAGTAGATCAGCTCTTCTATCTAAGTATATCATTGTAGTCACTGGAAGCATTACAAAGAGTTACAAAGAATAGGCAGGAGACATATAAACAATTTCTTAGAGTGCTAGCATCCTTAAAAGCCAACTATAATGCATCAGTCTTCAGCACTGCTTTACATGATACCAGCATGTGAAATTAACAGCTGAACTTAAACCCTGCTTTTATCCACAACAGCTAAACATCTGCCAGTCTTTCAGTTATAAACCTATATTATTTTTGAAGCCCGTAACTGGAGACTGTAAAAATTCTTTTGGAAGATAAAACACAATGTACAAGCTGTCAGTCTGAGCACATTTCTTACTTGCAAAATAATCAGACCAAGTTGGGTTCAGTCTACCAGACACAACAATGACAAAAACATTAGTTGTTTTTTAAGATGCTGCTTGGATTTCAACCTAAAGCTCTTCCAGCTCATTACACTAATGTAAGGATTAACACCTTGGAACATTTGCACAAAAAGCAGAGGTTAATCAGAAATGCTAGTTCAGCCCATGTGCACTCTAAAGCTCCAGTGATATTAGATAGATAGCTGAGCTGTATATACTACTTTCATTAAGGCCGCTGTTGCAGATCTCTGCTCATAACACCACAAGCCTTGGCACCCAGGAGTAGAAGAAAYCACCAGGAAGAGGATGTCTTTAAGGTTAAGCCTCTCTTTCATTAGCTTGAATATCTAATTGAAGGTTTACTAGGAATCTTAGCCCTAGCTCTTGTTCAATTCCTGGTGTCAGTGGCCTGACCTAACCTTCCAGTTACCTAGTGCTCCACCTGCATCCACCTGTCACCTCATGCATATTCCCCATCCAGGAATAGGGTACTGTTGCATTAAAAATAACTAAAACTTGGCAGCAAGCAACTTCACTTCCCTTCCTGACTTTACTGACTATTTTGTCTTTAACAAAAATATAAAATAACAAATACAAAATAACTTATAAGATTGGTGGGTTTTGTGTTCAGGTACATAGTTTGATTCAACATATTGTGCAACCCTACCATGACTTCGGTAAGATTGTTTTATTATACAGAAATTAAAAGGTGTCCCCCTTTTATCATGAAGGACAAACTTCCAAGATGCTATAGCTACCTGAGAAAATGGCAGTTACTGAGGGATTGTCAGGGTTTTGAGTTGCTTTCAGTCTACCCTAAAGCAGAAGAATCTCTTCACACTTTTTAAAGTAAAAATTGTATTTGACTGTGGAAATTATTATCAGATATCCCTAAAAGAAATTGTTTCCATCGGAATAGATCCAATTTTTGCAAGTATTCTTCTACCTTTCAGAAAATATTGCACACCCACCCCTGAAATTCCTTCCATGCTTTCCAGTTCTCTGTAAGATTCTTCTTTTAATCTTCCTATCATTAAGACCCTACTATGTGCCTGATTTCTCTTACCTAAGCTTATAGGCAGGTGGGGAATTCACCTGAAAGCACTGTTCTTGAGATGCTAGTGAAAGCAGAGATGACTACTGTCTCTAGACAACAGATCTGATCGTCCTTCCCTATTTGAACATGCAATCTACTTCCAAACCCACATGGTACAATGTGTGGTGAGCCTCTGTGGAGTGAGCAAAGTCCAAGCATCAACCTAGTTGGCTTTTCCAGGCACATAGTGTGGATCCTCTTTCCAGTGCTCCTTCCTGAGAATTAGAGTCCAACTGTTTCATCCAGAGGCCTTCTGTTGACCCTGATGATTCCCCTGTAACTTGCATGCACTCTTCCCTGTAACCCCAGCTGGAGAAGGAGCCCAGCTCACTCTGTAATCCTGGTGGGCTGTATGATAGTGAAAACACAGTAAAGCAGACCAACTGTGAGTTTAGAAGTATGTGCAAAGCTTCTCTTGAAAACCCAGAAATCAACTGTGTGCAGATTACCTTGTCTCAGCTTCCTTATAGCTCTAGCAGATTCTCTGGCTTATATTAGGTCCTCTGTGAGGGTACAGYATCCAGGCAGGTGCAAGGACTTTCTTCTGAACCACACAGCTCCTTCAGACCAGCTTGCTTTCTATGAATTAGACTGGCCCTTTGGCTAAACCTAACTTCTGTGGAAAAGGTACATTCATTTCTTCTCCCCTCTCACGTAGCCTGAGACTTCCTATATGAGGTTTCCCCCTTTGTCTCTTCAACAAATCTTTTTACAACCCCTTCACGGTATACATGAACTGTCTTTTACAAACTAAACTGAACTCACTGGATGCAAGTCAGATGGAACACGAAATTCAAAACCCTACACAGGCACAGCTGTATGCCTAATAAGCTAATTATTGACCTAATAAACTCAGGCCCTTAGCAGGGGTTATTGTTTCAGGCCACAAGCTACTTCAACATGAACACTTAACTTCTCTAATAGAAAGAGTTTATACCTGGCTATCTTGACATATGAGCAGACAAAGCTGAAGTCCATCCACAAAAGACCAATAGACCTACCCTAGGTCACTCCTATCAGGTCTAGAAACTTTCACTCCCTTGTTAACTTTACTAGATAAGTGCCACCTTTTGTCCAAAACTGCAAGCACTTTTGGGGATTGCCTTTAAGATTTAATGACAGACTTTGTTGCTGCAAAGACATTTCATGATACAAAATTCCATTGGATCAGATTACTAATATCATAAAATTAACTCAAATTTATATCAAAGACCTAAGTTCCCAAAATTATTGGTGCTGCTGCACCTCTAGCTCCATGATTAAGATGACAAGTTCTTAGCGAGAAGTAAGGGCTGAGATGAAAGATCTTTGGTGAGCCACAACATTACCAGAAGCCTTGGGGACTCAGATGTTAGCTTTCTCTCCGCCATGATTTATGAACAATACAAACCTCTAAATGATCTGCTCATTGGTGAGTGAGCTGTGGTACACCTCTGTGCACCTTTGCACCAGAGATGGAAGAAGATGCACTTAATCAGTGCAGAAAGATACAGAAGTGGAAGACACAGCTCTGTCCCTTCTCATCACATCATCCATYATGCACACTTATTGTCTCTCAAACTGCAAATAGCAGACTTGTGCTACCAACATAGAGTCATTGCTAGTACTGCTACAGAAAACACACACAAGCCTTGGATGAATAGTGGTTTGGGGATTTATCTCATTATTGGGCTCAGGAAGGATAAATAACAGCAACACTCAACTGCCAGAATCTGTCTCATTTCTGCCTTCTCTTCCTGAGAATGGATGGAAGCAGCTCCTGTAGGAGGCTTTGGACTAGACAAAGTGAAGGGGCACATTCCTTCCAGCACTGAAAAAGCCTCTAGGAGCCACAGAGCATGCAGAGCAGAGGAGGGACTGCTTGGTTTCAATGTCTGTATCCGTTATGAGTAAGTCAGTGGTGCCCTGACAAGAAGGCCTGAAGAAACTGGGGTGTGGCAGCTGTTTGGCACAGCAAGAGAAGGCCCAGAAGCCTACACAGAGGGTTTCCTCTAGGATAGGCTGGAGTATGAGCCAGGGCAGGAGGTTCCTGTGCCACTGTGAGATGGGCTCCAGCCTCTGYCAGAGCTGTGTGACTCATGGGGGGGCGGGAAGGCAAGACTTGGCAACCTGGGCTGTCTCACACAGTAGTAGGTTTTGTGCTCCACGGGATAACCCAAGGCCTATGTGGCATGTGGTCTTCAGTAAAGGACTGCAGTCCTTGTCACTCTCTGGTCATCTTCTTAATAGCAATGGACCACATCACTTAATTCACATGGCACACAGGGCTTGACGCGTTCTGATTCTCCCCTGCTCCAGCTGCCCAAACGATGGTTAGCAGGCTGCAGAGGAGTGATGCTGGGGGGACTGAGAGTCTCCTGCTCTTTTTCCCCCTGCAACAGTTAGACCTGCCAGGCCCCAGAAGCCGGCAATATCCGCCTGGGAGAGGACGCCACTCCCACACAGCACGGTGAAACCAGGACTGTGATTCACGAGTGGAACCACTTCCCTTGGGACAGCTGTAATGGCTCTCATTTCCTGCTCTCTACCCTACCCAATTTTTAAGGTTCCCATCCTCACCACAGGAATCAAACAGCTTGCACAACAGCTGCTGGTCTGCTGTAGTTTGCAGCCCAGCACTTGAAGGTGTTTCTAGTTAGTACCTTTAAAAGCTGGGCTGTACCCACTTGTGATGAGAGCCCTAAAAAATGCCACCTTCCTTTTGGTAAACTCCTTTAGTATCACCACATGTTGCTCCTAGGGCCCATGAAAAAAACTCAGGCCCCAGGAGTTGTATTAAGGACTCTGACACTATTTTACTACTTTGCCTTTTGCAATGCAAATGGCATATAAATTGCACAACCTGGAGAATACAGAGAAGACATCTCACATTCCTGGAGATGACATCTATATTTTCCCTCCCAGCCCAAATGAATCCTGAAGCCATGATACTTAAAAAAGCCTAATCATACACTGCTAAGTTTTTGGCAGGCCAGATCAAATATTCTTAATGAAATCTTTTTAAAAAGTGGATAATACACACACGGTCTAGCTCCTGCAACAGACTGAACACCTGGACCTGTGGCGAGCACTATCTTGTGGGCAAAGTGGCATACTTGGTTGAGTAACCATGTTTGTAGGATAACATGACATSTGCTTACCATTGCACTTCAGTGGGACTGACTGTGTGATTAGAGTTAAGCAGGTGACAGTGCTCAGTGTTATAACCTTTTCTGAAAAGCGACCATCTCAAAAAGGTTCTAAGTATGATACCCCAAAAGGAGAGACAAAAATAGCGTTAATCATTTTTACAAATCACAAGATCATAGGATAATTCATGTTGAAAGGGACCTCGGAAGGACATCTAGTCCAACTTCCTGCTCAAAGCAGGGTCAGCTATGAGGTCAGACCAGGTTACTCAGGGCTTTAACTAGTCCATTTGCCTTTAGGATGTCTATTGCAAGCATTGAAGAGTTCGGGTTTTGTATTAAAACAGAAGGATTTGCACTTAGTGAAAAAGAAATTATAACAGCCTTAGAAATATCAATGAATATGATCCACAGGCTACCAGGAGTCAATTAACAATAAATGTTTTCCGAGTACTAACTCCTCTGTTCTGATTTCCAACATACTATGTTAAAGCAACAAGAAGTAAGCTGAGCTGTGATGGTTGATTCTCTAAATTCTGTAAGTTTGATTTTCACAAGTGGCAATGACATTGACAGATTAGAACACATGAGCTTGTACTGTTTACCTCGAAATACACTTACTATGAAAGTGTGTTTGCTTACTGACCAAATACACTAACACTAAAATGTTAGCTTTATATAAACTACCTACAGAGCCCATCCCCAGAAGTAATAGGCTATTTGTTAAAGATTCCTTAGATTCTTAGTGACATTTCCTGATAATGGTCCCATTTAGAAACACAGATTACATTTAATATGCACGGTTTTAACAACATTAGCTTGTTCTAAAGTGTGCTTTAACCCATGTTATCAGAACTGTAGTTGAATTCCTCATATGGTTAAAGGGCAAATTCAGATACCTTTAGTCACCTTTTTCCACAACAAGTCTCACTGAATTAACTGGAGATTGATGATTAGAGAATGAACAAAGGGCTGAGACCGCACACAGGGCTAACACAAGGGTTACCATTAGACAGTGGGACTTCAGACCACCTCTGTGATTGAAAGGGCCCCAGGTTTTCTAAATTTCACCTTCAAAACATTCACAAGTTTTCACTGTTTTATCAGTATGGTTAAAGCAGTGAAACCTTCTGAGGTAGGCAGGTTTATATTTTCTGAAATGTGATTCTACAATTCAACTTAATTCACATACTGGAAGGAGAATATGTCCTTGATTTCACTATAACTATGTTCAGACAAAGGAACGCACTTGGAATAGTCTATAAAAAAATACTAACATCACTAAAGCTGACTGAGTTGCTCTGCTACGAATTTGTACATAAACAAGGACTAGTGAGAGCCCCATGCAGAGCTGCTACATTTTGGACTAAGAAAAGCAACACAATCACAGGTTGAGAATGGCACTACTGAGCGTGAGATGGGGGTTGTTAATTCAGATTGACTGTAGTTCGGGTGCATTCAAGTGCTTTGTGTATATAGAGAACTTTTCTAACAGTCAAAAAAATTTCAATTTTTTCTAAAATTTTTAAAAGACCTTGACGGTTTAGTCTGCTTTAATGACACAGTATGAAAGGCAGGACACTTTGCAGCAAAGTTGCTTTTCATTTTAAAAACTACATGTGGGCACTTTCTGAATACAGAATAACTACTGTGCTTCTGGCAGTCCTCCCACTGTCATTTCATGCGTGTGTCTTCCCAACAACACACATCCTCCAAAGTTCTGGGTCACAAAACGTGACACACGGTGTACGTTGGGACCACTACCAGCAGCCGGCCAAAAATGCTAAGGGGAAGCATTTCTTTAGTGAGTGGTACTTCCCATATTCCAACACAACCTTTTCCGACTACACCCTACCTTGTTTGGCAGAGGCAGGAGCATCCCTTTGCCAACCAGGATTTTGTTAAATGGTCCTCTGCTATGTTTAGTGTCCAAAACCTATAGCTGTAAATGGCTTCTCCTCCTAAATTATCAAATTCCATAGCTGTTGGTCAGACATGCCATCTCCTGCCTCATCGTACAAGAGCTGCTATCACCCTCTTCCTTACTGCCCGATCAACGTTTCTCTCTAATCACCCCTTTTCTTATTGTCTGATCTCTGTTTCTTCCTAAATATCTCCTTTACTACCATTCAAACAATGTAAAACTTGTTTTAACATGTTTTACATGACAGACATATTTAAGGAACCAGCAGTATAAAAACAACATTAGAAAATACACAACAGATCTCAGCTAACAATGTGCATTAAATGAGTGCATGGCATTCTCTCTCTTTTTTTTTTTTTTAATCTATACCATCAGTACTGTTAACCCCACCTACTAAATCCACAGGCACACACCTAGCACTGGTACAAAAGGAAAATGAGCTAGAAAACACCTTATAATTTCAGAAAAAGAGAAGATGGGGATGGTATAACAGATTCATAAAGAAAAGAGTATTTCATCCTTGTAACCGTGGAATCTGGTTTTGTAATAATAATTGTTTGTGCTGCTGACTTCCTTCAACACCTGTGACCCTGCTTGTCATGGCCTCATTGCCTGCTGGAAACTTGGCAAAAGACAAGAGAAGAGATATTAGGGAACCAATGCTACATCCTGAGAGAGGCCATAAAGTCCAAAGGTTGAACAGAATTGCCAGGAGCAGTCTGATAAACTAAGGAGGTATGTGGCTCTGAAGAGACAAACTGCTGTGCCCGAGTACAATATGTTCAAACTCTGAGAGCTGCACCCCAATGTCTCGCAGGCTCGAAAGAGCACACTATCCAGGGACTTTTCCCAATAGCCCCCTTGAAAAAGAATTATTTTAAGCCCCTTTCTGAAACAAGTATGTGACCACTTGGTGCACTGCACATGCCAGAATTTCACAGATCTTAAATTTGAAAAACACTCCTCTTTTTTTTTTTTTTTTTTTTTTTAAATTAAGCTAGGATGTTTTGTTGATTTAATAACAAGAAAAAATCCCTCGCAAAACCCCTTCTGAATTAGCATATTCAAGTCTTTCCAAAATCTGGCTCCAGTAAAGAACTTGTCCTTAAAAATCTATCAGACTGTAACTAAGCTTGTAACTTGGCATGTGAAATAAATAAGCCAATAACCAGATCCGTCAGAAATTTTCAATTAAACCTGTAAAAATATCTAATAAAATATTCAGCATTTGAAGAGTTTTTATTCAGGAGGAGAGTACAGCAGCTTCGGTTTCATGTTAGGAAGAGCATGGGGCATTAATAACTAAGGTTTTTTTCCCCCTCTTTCCTATCCACCACTCAGTTACACTAGCACAACTTTTTGTGAAGCCACACCGTAAATCTGAGCAGAAAACTCTTTTCTGGCTTTCAGAACAAATCAAACCAAGAGCACAGCATGGCCCCCACAAAGAACTGAGCAAGCACAAGCAAAGAGGCAGCACAGGAATGGCAGCCAGGGCAGGGAAGAAAAAGGACGTGAATTGCTTTGAGCTCATATTGCTGCTGAGTGCTTTCTATTATAAAACCATAACCTAATATGCTTCCAAGACTACGGCTCTGAACTGCTTCACACGGTGCACCTCCTTCCCTATGCAGGACCCTACAGGGATCTATACCGTTGCAGAAATGTGCCTGCGCGGAGAGGATTGCAGGCTCAGACACTGCACTCTATTATACTTTTCACTATTCACTGCTTATTCACTAAACGAGAGGATAACCCCAGCAGTGCTTGTAAACACAACGGCTTCCTTGAGAAGCAACAGCAAAATCCATAAGTACGGCTCTCCTTGTAAGTAAAATGCCTGACTTGGGAGGGCTGTCCTCCCTGGGGAGCTCAGCTGTGGGAAGCGGGAGCAAGGAACTGCCTTTTTAGGACTGTGGCTGAGCAGAGCCGGGAAGCGCTGGGGCAGGAACAGGGCTCCCGCAGCAGCTCGCTGGCCTTATAAGGAGAAAGCCAGGTATTTCCCCAGCCCCGTACAGGAGCTGCACAGCCAGCGCAGCAAGGTAAGGCGAGGCAGGGCTCCCCAGCGAGGCTTGGCCCAGGGGGGACCCTTGGCCACAGCCACTCTCCTGCTCGGTGCAGACCTACAGCCCTGGTGTCTCCAGCCTCTGGGCATTTCAAATAGGCCTTATTAGGAAGCAGAGAAGCTTAATTAATTGAAAGATCGTTTTCAGATCTGTAAAGCCAGATGGTTTGTGGGTGAACAATATTTGATTTTAATGTGACATTTTAAGGCATTCAAGGCAACATTTTGGAGCGCGAGTCTCTGATGTCAGGCATCTTTTTAGCTACCTACATAAGAGGGCAGGTTTTCAGAGGTGATAAGCAACTGGATTTTCTGAAGACTTTAACAGAAGGGGCAGGACACTCAAGGCCTCAGACACTCAGCAATTTGTTTAAGCAAGCTTTAGGAACACACATGATTAAGACTCCTCCCCAGTTGCCTAAAAATTAAGGCTGCTTGACAGAAAAGCAAAAAGATTTTAGTTTCATTCAGTTTAAGTTACATTTCTTTTTACTACCTGTTTTATTTTTCTAGGGAGCAAAACAAACTAAAGCACTTCAGGCCAAATACACCTATATAGGATATATGCGTAAGCACCCCTGACCATGAACTGTCCCATATTGTTGCTCTTTTTACTTTCCTGACTCTAGTTTTCAGAAGTAAAAAGAGGAAGCTGTGAGTAAAATAGGAAAAAAGTACAATTTTTCCCCAACAATATCCATTTTTAAACTTGATTTTTAAATCTTTCTCAGAAAACAGTAACAAAAATAGGGTGTCCTTGAATATTTTTCTTTGGGGGAAAAAAAAAAAGTAATTTTCCTTTAGATATGGTTAAAAAAATAATTTACGGTGTAACATTAAAATGAGACACTACCCATCCAGGAATAATACAGCATCCCAGTTCGGAATATGAAATGGCTTATTGAAATTCAAAGAATTACCCATACATTTTGCCATCTTCGTTTCTTGAGGTTAAACTTTGATAACTGCCTGCCTTGAGATGCTGAATAGTATACATTTAACTGAAAGCAGCAACTTTTAACCTAGAGATATGAGAATGGCTTGATAGTTTTGATCTGTATGACTTTTTAAATCCGCAGACAAGTGTCTGCTCTACATCACAAACTACTGCCATCATTAGTGCCTTCAGGTAATAATTGCAGCAGGAAGACCAAAACCTTGATTAATCTTGCCACATCCCACTTGCAACATATTGGCAAGAAAACATGGGGGAAGTACTAATTACCCATGGATAATCACAGGGCATCCATTTCTAGGATTCCTTATGGAAGGCCCATCAGGAGAAAGGAGGCCACAGACAACATGAAAAATTACATTAAACAACTGAAAAATATCTAGATACGTGACAAACTTACTCAGTATGAGCTCAGACATTGCGTAGGACTTTCTCCAGTTGTTGATTGGGCTGGGATTACATTTCAATAGCTCCAAAGGAGCACTAGGGTAAGACTACTTTCATAAAAGGAATAAAAGTTTTGACACCAGGTTTCATACTGTAAATTTCTCCTTTAAAATAACTTGCTTGCCAAAGCAGTTCAGCTGCCAGAAAGGGAGAAAAGCAGGCAAAATATTCCCTTAAAAGCAATGACTGTGCTATGCTGCTCAGGTACATGAGGCATCGCTCCAGAACTAGGGAACGTTGGCTCATTAGGAGCAATTAAAAAAGCTCTGAGGGRATTTTAAAAACAACAACTTCCAAAAACAAAACATGCATATATACCACATGCATTTGTTTATGCAGCTGTAATGAGTGATGAAATCCATTTATGAGCTGAAGTCACAAGATTCTAAGCAGGTCTTTGTTTAATCTCAGTAAGTCATGACATTTCCCTACTACTTATAATAATGTGATTTGGATCAACATTTTCAAACTTATGCACCTGGTTTTTAACAGCGCTTACCAATTGCACTTCTCATCTGCTTCGCTGGAGACTGAACAGTCTACTTCTGAGCTTTGATTAAGCATCCTAAAGACAGATATAGAAACCTTGTTTTAGTTTAACATACACCTGTAATTCTTGAATTCAGCATATATTCTACAACTCTTACTCAAACTGAGTCTCTGTGCAACCTGCAAAGAGTGTAAATAAAAATCAATGAGACCATTAGTGGTATGAATACTTACAGCATCAGCCCTTCCATAACCACAAAGTCTATCCAGATGGATGCTCTTAAAAGACTTAAGAAGGTTTGCTATAGACAATGGCTTTTGTTCCAGCATGTTGCTGTGACTTGGAAGAATAAAATGAAGATAAATGCAGCTGTTTGCTGCTTACATTAATGCAGCATTAGTGCCCTGAGTAACAAAGGTAGGACAGAGTATGCAGGAAAAAAAAGATTCAGCACAAATAACTATTAAGTTCCATATGTTTTGTGTATTTATAAACTGTGCTAGGCTTTAGATGTATTATTATATAGCTTTAACAGTATACAAATCAGTAATCCTGCATATAAATCAAGACCACATTTTTAGCTTTGATATTAAGGAGGAGAAAAAAGGGGGGAAAAAAAAAAAAAAGTATTTGCACTGCTGCTCTTGCCATTACACTTCTATTAGCTTTGCAAACAGATCTGATGTTTTGTGAGGATCAGATCAAAACTAAATGAATCTAGGTCCACTGTTAATATAAACAGAGTGACTTTTTTGTATTTCTTTTAAGAAGGAAAAAAAGATTAGACTCCTGATCTGAACAAAAAGTCAATCTACCTAATGCACAAGAGCAGGACATCCCAGACATAGAAAAAATTCTCTTAGCCTTTAAGCTCCAAAGTAAAGTGTTGCTGTCTGCACCCATTCTCCATTCTGTTTCTCATGTTTGGCTCATTCATCTACTGCTCTCCAGAGTCCCAAATGAGCCAGGCAAACAGGTGGATTTTACAGCATGCCACCAAATCAAGATGGCAGAAGGATACAAGGAAAATGCAAGGATCTTTCACCTAGAACGTTTTGTTCCAAGCAACCTCTTGTTTACACGCAAAAGCATAAAGTACAAGACAATTTCTTCAGCAGCTTGGACCCAAACTTGGGAAGGCTCTAAAAAGGCCAAAGCCAAATATGCGTAACCAGCAAAGTCAATGTATCACCTAACTGGCACAGAGTATGTTCCCATGCCTTGCATTTTTTACGATTATTTTTGTAGATGTAGGAAAATAATATGCACTATGGCCAGTGTCTTTCCTGATGTGAAAAAAAGTCCTAAAACGATTATCAACATGAGGCAGCCAGGGAAGCACTGGAACTCCTGAGATGGAAAGTGGCACTTTTTCTGCCACTTCCAGATACACGCGCCTATCGGATGTGTTTTTATGTTACATGCAAGTACTACATGGACTTGGGAAGAGAGACGACATTCTCAGTAGGACAGTATAAACACTGTTGCCTTCCATTTTCTTAGGATGGCTGCATCACTCAAGTAAAAAAGTCACACAATGTATACAAGCCATATCAAACAAGAATCTGTAATATTCTTAATATCACATCAAATTATATATGCTAGATATATTCATGGGAAAATAAACTCTGATGCAATCTTCCTACCTAAATTCTAGTTCTACAGGGATTATATTTTATATTCCCCCATTTCCAAAGTCCTGTTCAGTTATTTTCCTTTAGCTTTTTGGGATCTACTATACCAGTGTGCCAGAAAGAAAATGACTGTAACTACTGAAGTCAGAGTAACAACTGAAAAACATGTATCAGTAGAAAACATTATTTAATATGCTAGTCCACATGAACTAAACCCAGCTGAAAAGCTCTGAAAAGGCACATTAAAAAAAATAACTGTGAGAGCGTTAAGTAAACAGTTCCCTTACTGGATTTGCTATACCCGACTAAAACCTTTCTTCCCCTTTCCACATTAAAGGAGAGCTCTAAAACCACATTTTGCATATTTTATTAGTTCAAACCTTTTCTAACATGGTTCCCAGGGCAGACCAAGTCTAACAAACTTTAAAAAATGAATCTAACATTGTTCTAAAATAACAGTATTAGAATCTGGTGGAGTGTGAACAACAGGACTATCAATAAATGTCTACTCATTCCCAGACCCAGAATGGAATTATAAACAATTTTTAGCCCCTAAGATTCACAATTTATTGAACCTGAACTTGCACACCAGCTTTAGTAATCAATGTTACCCATCTCATGCCTCTGACTGCTTTCATCAGAGAGAAGAATTGCACATTTGGAGAAAGAAAAACATTTTTGTGACTRTTTTAAAAATCGTAGTTGAAAGTTTCTTGAAAGGTCAGAAAGCTAGGAGTTACCCTGCTAGAAACAGATTAGCAGGCAGAGGGTAGGCAAGGTGGTCAGGGGTGTATGGGAAGTATAATCTATCAGATTGATAGCACCACTATGTATATGGTACAATTATATCTTATCTTCCCAGCCCTGCAACCAAAATAAACCACACTGAAGTCTTGGAGTCCRATTCTGTTGTCTTTAAGTACACACCCGTTAGGGTGGCGACCCAGGACACACCACACATCTTTTACTTCATGTAAGACAAAATCAAAACAAATATAATCAGTATTTTTCCTTTCAGGACTCTCACTGAGACTCTTTGATGTGTTTTCCCTAATCGTTTTCTCTTTTTAATCATCACACTCAGGGGTTTCTCTGAGCTTATAATGGTCTAGTTTTTATGTAACCTCTTCCATGCGGGCGCCTTCCCAAGCTACAGCAACTGCTGTAACAGTACACAGCAACACTACACCAAAGAATACCTTGTCCAAATGAAACCAAAAGGGAAATTTAGATGAGTACATTCTGCTTAGGTTGGAATTTTGGCTCAGACACAAGAGTTAACACTCCTGGTCTTGCAAAAAGAAGCTCTAATGGAGATACTGAAAATGAAAGTATCTCTTCTACTTCAAAGCTGAAAATCTGGCCACTTCTATAACATGTTTTTCTGCTCTGGGAAATTTTACCTATCTATACCCATTCATGAAGGGGAAATCCTTGGTCGTACAAGTTAGCTGTGGGCTTGCCATTCACTTGACTAGACCTGAGACTCCAACAGTATGATTTAATACCCGTGGTATAAAACTAGTTAAATTTCTAATTTCTATACGGCTGCTTGCCAATTTTTCTTTGTCTTAGGAGCAATTATTCACATCTACATTTTATCTCGATTCTCTTTAGCAATATCCCTATTTACATAGAGAATCCTTAAACAGATTACCACATTCTTTTCAGTGTTACCTAAGAGGTGCATTGGTGTACTATAGTTCTAAAATTTTCCAGATCCACTATTAATAAAATGCCTAAACTTAAAATAGGCACTATGCAAACCTTGCATAACTGGAACACCTATAAAATGCCCTGTAAACAGCTGCCCTACATCTAAGCTGCCAGTAGATTCATGAGGTTCTAGATTTAATTTCCATTTATCAGCTAAGATTCACTGATACCGCTGATACTAATTTCTGTTGCTCTCTGCTGTGCCTTGTCAAGACACTGCACATGAGGAAGCAGGAGCTAAGACAAGAACTGGAAACATTTCCTTCACATGGGAAGGTGCCCTGCTAAGAAACAGCTTATTGAACCTGACAGCGAGGGTATAAACAACATTAGAGGGAGTGCTCACCATGTACTCCCAATAAAGGGGAGGACAAGGCRGTGAAAGTCAGAGCTATTACAAGACAAATAAAAATTAAAGACACTATTTTTAATGTCCAGGATACTAAAATATTTTTGAGAGCTCCCAGTGTTTGGGGGAAGAGGTGGGGAGAGAAGGGGGTACGGGGAGTGGTAAGCTCTACTGAGACTTTTCTTATGGTTTGTATCACCTTTTGTGGGAAAATCGTTCTAGAAAAAAGCAACAGAGAATTTTGAAACTAACAGAAAAGCACTTGCTAAAAGGTAGCTTGCTCTTTGTAAAACTTCCCATGAGGCCTGAAAAAGCACCCTGGGCATGCACTTTACCAGACAGCTTTGCATGTGAAATGCTGTTTGTTTCAAAAACAGTTGTATATTTTTACCAGGGGGGTTATTCCTGTCAATTGTCCCCTGATTACTGATCTGTGARAAGCAAAAAAAGGAGTCAGAGCTACCACAAACATATAAGCATAACTATTAAAGTTCATGGGATTTTTGACATTCCCCCTCCTTATCCTGAAACTTTAACCCTTGAGTGAATGCTGCCACATATATTTCCTTTGTTTGGCTGTCTGGTGGGCCACCTGGAAAGCATCAGCACTCCAAGAAGAAAACTGCTATTGTTTATTCGGAATTTCCTTAAAACAAAATCTTGCTGTCGATTACCATTTCCCAGAAAGGTATATTGTTCTATCACCACCCATATCAAATTCAAGTGCAGAGACATGTTTACGGTACGTGCAGCGGCTCAGATAGGCTGGGCTGTTGCAATCCTGTTGCAATCCTGTGCAGAAAACAGAATGTTAACACTGGCATGCTGCTCCCACGCCCTCCCCTTTTCAGGCTTTACATTAACTCAGTGACACCCTGCTAGGCACAAGGTTTATTTACACAACACAAAGTCTTGAGACCAGCCTTTGTTTGACTGCAATGTTGACAGGCTTATGAAGCACTACCGGCTATAGTAAAGGTGTATTAAGAATCAACTGAGGACCACGTATGAATGAAATGTTTTGAAACTCGCTTGATTGAGTTTCCAGCTGCAGCGCAATTCTCTTTTAGCCAGAAGCTGTTGGGACAAACTAGTGAAGCTCCTGGCTTTCACGGAGACCAGTGAATTGCACTAACACGGTGGTTCCACAAGGACTTTAATCCGGGATATGCTGGTGACACCCTGAAAAGAAGSAAATGTCTCTTTCCCCAGCCATTCAGATTTTTTGCTGGGATAGATTTGAACGGGATGTAT
Source organism: Phoebastria nigripes (assembly GCA_035582835.1). Classification (NCBI taxonomy): domain Eukaryota; kingdom Metazoa; phylum Chordata; class Aves; order Procellariiformes; family Diomedeidae; genus Phoebastria; species Phoebastria nigripes. Next base: position 661,492 of record JAYKAV010000089.1, on the reverse strand, counting down.
TTCCCAACACATTTCACCTCATGGCTGTGTCAGCGCAAGGGAGGGGACAGCGTGGGAGCAGGAAGAGGGCAGGACTGCCTCTTTTGTCAGCAGTGCCGGCCGAAAGCACTTGGGGAACTAACGACATCGTAAATTGTGCTGATTTACATCTACTAAAAAGCGCTCCTTAGTTTTCCTTAAAAAYGATTGCTGTATGTATAGCATTTTAAAAATTAACATACATGTAAAAACAGGCAAGAAAGCTTAGGTGCAGATTTATTGGGTGGAAGTGTCCAAGGGGGCTGTAAGCTTCACCTCCCCACAACTAGCAATACCCACTCCTGGGAGGAGTGGCTGTTGCACTCACCCGCTTTCCCAAGGGGTGGATAATGCAGAAGAGTTCCTGTGTTTCACGTGATTATCTTCTTGTCAAAGTTTTGGACTAAGTAGCAAGGCTTTTTCTTCAAAGAAACTATCTGTGTGATTCTGGAGAGGTGCTGATCGCTGTGCCTCAGCTTCCCCCTTCTGGGAAGCTGACATGTAGTACTTCCTCCTACATAGCATTTTTGACATTAACAACTCCAAAGCATTGTCAGAGCCTCTCGCAGCAGAGACTCTAAATGCAAAGAAGGAAAAAAAAAAAAAACCAAACACCTCCAAAAAAGCAGGCCCATAGCAACTGGAAGATATTTGGTCAGAACGTCAGAGAGTGACCAGAGAGTGAAAATGGCATAAATCTAGGTGCCAGTATATGCTCCTCGCAGTCCTGGGTCAGATTCAAAACACATTACAAGGCTGATGAACCAATAAAAATGTCAATGGTTGATATCCTAAAAGCAAATGGGGCCAGTAACAAATATTTTATACCAATAAGTTAATCCTAGATCTTCTTCCAGATGAAATTCCATTCCTTTTCTGTACCTTTTTCCTTAATGCATTTTTTTAAATAAAAATAGTTCATACCACTTGTATGCATTTATTCCCCATAGATCTACATGCTTTTCTAGAACTTCAGTCTCATTATGCCCATTTTACAGGCAGGGAAACCAAGCCACAGAGATGCAAAAAGTGATTAAGGGTCATTCAGCAGGAAGGCAAAACCGGGGAAGACTGCAGTTCTATCCCATTTGAGTTTATTCTGCTCTCCTGTTTTTCTCTGCTGGTATACAGAAAATAAGATTACTTCTCATTAAACTCATGAGGTAACATTAAAGAGATGAACAAATTTTTGCTTCACTTTGTAAATTCTCTTGGTTGTCTTGTGTGTCTCCACCACTACTGCTACAGGGTTAGGTAAATGCTTTGCAGACCAATAACATAAATGTGAAATACACCACTGTTCTTATTAATATTTATGTAATCATCTAGGGCTGAAATTGGTTATCATTGAATTGACCTCAGATCTTTGACATAAATGCCTATTTGAAGCACCTGGCAATAGGCTGTAAGCATCCACACCCAGAACTGCTTTGTCCGGGCTTGCAGATTTGCCAGCCACACACCTTTTCCTATACTGACGGTAAGGAACGCAATAACTGGAAAACATCAGCACAAAACATGCTTATATAGAACAAGGCTACTGTGTACCATTAGCTCTTACAACACACGTGCTTAACCTCTCTCACACAACTTACCTGAGCCTACAGCCCATTCTTAGCTGAACAGAAGCCTCTGCAAATATGTGCACACTGCAGCTGGTACCCAGATCTCTAAATACCATACAGCCATTTTTGGAATGTATTTCTAGTTGCGCTTCCTAAAAAAAAAAAAAAAACCAACACCAAAACAAAACACACAAAACAAACAAAAAAACCCAGTAAAATTTAAAAAAATCTGAATTTCACAGCCCTTAGGCCTTTGTTTTATTATTGTCCTTTTATCCTGAAAATTTTCCTTGATCTCATGAACTTGTTTCTAATATATTCAAATGTTATGGCTTTTTATATGTTTCACATGTTCTCAACAGACTGTGTAAACAGTCCTGTGAGCTGACCAACACGTCTGCCAAATGCACTGCTGGCTGTTCATGCAGTACTTCCTCTAGCATACATGTGAACAGTGCTCCTGAACCCATTGTAAAAAACAAGATCTCAGGGAGGGATCAATACTGATTCTAGACTAAATTTACCATCTCTGCTTCCTTCTGAAACAAGGGAACATGTAGACACTGCAGTGTTGGCAACCGCATACAATTTTTACCAAAGAAAAGAGGAAAGAACAGCAATTTTGAGGGTTTTGAGTATCCTGGTTCTTCTCCTATGGAAGTCCTAAGGGGCTGCTGTGGACAAGACCAGGACATTCACATCCTGTGAAGGGACAGGGCAGTTGCTGTGTGATATGGCAGCTGCGATCAGCGATCAGGTTGTTTATTATTAATCAGATGTGATTGAGGAAGAGTAGCAGTTTAGTAGCATCGTCTCCAAAACTGAAGTCTTTAACTCTGCTTGGGCTTTCAGGTATTGCCCTACCCAGGCCGTGCCCTTTCCTTCCTACAATGCCTTCCTTGGCTATTTGGCAACCCTAACTGCTCCCACACCATGACTCCAACACAAATGACTGTCATCCAGAGTGAATGTTTCCATTTGAATTACGTGAGCAGGCACTCTGTAAACTTCCCCACAGGCTCTGCCACTATAATCCCTGGGAAGGAGCAACCTGCAGGACCTACTTTCACTGTTCAATGCTTTCTCTGTTTATTGCTACTACTGTCAGAAACATTACTCGAATTCAGACAGGTGTCCTTACATCTGTCAGCCACCAGCCACTGATGACATTCAGTAACAGAAACTCACTGTCCACGTCCAAGCCTGAACCCTCAGCACAGAGAAGGAAAGCTTGATTGCTCACTGGAAATCCCTAAGCTCTATGGTGCTTTACATTAGGCATTTTTGGTCTCATGCAGACTCGCTTCCTTTCCTTCTCCTGTTGCAAGCTTTATCCCAGGCTTTATCGCAGGTTGCCAGGAGCCTACTGTTCCAACAGCTGCTAAGACAGAGTGAGGTGTCAACTTTGACAGGATGCCAGATTGTTTATTAATTAAAAATCCAAGCATTTTGTATCTGTTCAGAGACCCTAATCAAAACTAAGCTATTTTACCAAGGGCTCTGAATGGTTAAATCCAGTTATTCTGAGGCTTTCAGTCACGATCTGCAACCATAAATCAATGCATTTTGTTGCCACTACTTACTTTAGTACGTGTTTATTGAAACATCAAAATGCCAGAAAGCTAACTTCAGTCCTCCACAGTGAAACTGCACCTCAGTAATATCTGAACAAATGCACGCTTCCAGCAGGACCTTTGTCCCCAAATACAGTAAATATTTTTTCAAAGGTGTTCATCTGCCTCCCCACCAGTCGGCATTAGTTTGCTTCTATTTGTATGGTAAATTTTTTCATGCTGCCAGCTCACAATGCTGAGCGCAGCCGTCTGCTTCCCATATGCCACATGTCCTCCAGTGCCTCCTCTACTGCTTACCTTCACTCTTTGGGCTCCCACTGCGGATCAACTGCTATTCTGCCAGCCTTGTTTGTGCGTAGAGGATTTTTCCAACTGTAAGCTCCACAGGGTGGGAACTTTGCCCAATTCTCTATTTCTCGGAGCACCGGCTATGCTATGGTATAGAAAGAATGAACACAGAGACATTAATGGTGTGACATTTAGATTTTAACACCCTAAAAAGCATGCAGAGCAAGGCCCCAGGGTTCCTTTCAGACTCATCTCTAGACGATGTAGTTAACTTCTATTTAGTCAGTTTTTTGATCAAAAATTATAAAATACATACAGTTGTTTGAACAAAAAAATATATCGTTCATTACTTATTTGAAAATATATTTCTGAGCACTTGCAGTGACCACTGAAATCCTCTATAAAGCTAGCTGGGAATGGGAAAAATAATAGTGAGAAATCTAGTATAACTAACTATTGGGTAAAGAGGAGATCATCCTATCTACTTTAGAGACAATCATATCAAATCTTTTATTCATATATTGCTGCACATAAACATCCAGGGTTTGAATTGCTCAGACAGCATTCTTAAGAAAATGGAAAATGTTTTTAGTGGTTCCTCCCTTACTTCTGCAGTCTTTCTCTGTGTTTACAGTCAGTGTTGCTGTCCTGCCCCAGAGGTAACCCAACAGGTCTTGCAAAGTCTCCTAACTTTGCCCCACCTCCATCATTCACAATCTTGTCTCTCTAACCTACTCATTTTCCTCCATTCCACAAACTAGTAGTTTCAAAGAAATTCAGAGATTAATTAAAATGATTGGTGGGATGAGTAGGTGAGGGGGACAGGCTAAAGGGCTTGACAAGAAGAAAGATGAAGCGTATAGCTTGGTTATGCGATGACTAATTGAGGGTGGAGGAGATGGACATGATATTCATTTACAAGTGCCTGTAGTTCTGAGGAGCATTTTTCATGTGCAAACTGGAGACTAGCTCAAGACTAGCTTTCAGTCTTGTTGTACAGATCTGGTTCCAGGGTCCTTCACTTCAAGCTGYGAGTCCCACTCTTCCCCCGGCCTATGCATTCCCACCCCTCCTTTGTATCCTCGAATATATATATTTTTTTTTTTAATTTCAGCTCAGCTTTCAGCCAGATTCAGTTCCTGGATCTCTACCCGGCCACATGAGCCCTACTATGGGCAAAGAGCAAAAGGAGAGGCCGTGGAAGCTGGGGGTGGACGAGGTGGCACCTCTTTGCCACACCTCTGCTGCGCTGCAGACTTAGGTGGACTTGAACCGACCACAAAAACACACCTTGAGGAACCGGGGAGGAATTGAGAGCAGGAGCACCTGTGAATTATTTTACTTCCATTTAGCCTGAGGAAACTCTGTTCCTTGTGCCCTCTCACTCCCAGCTTCTTTTACTGTACTCTGATGTAGTAAATAGAAGAAAAACACTTGCTCCTTCTGACTCTTCAAACTCTTGCCTCCCTCCTTTCCTATAGAGGGAAACCTGCTCTATAGTAATTCCTTAAGCAAGTGAAAAGCACTATGAGAAGATCCAGTAAGTCCCACTCTTATTCACTTCATGCAGAGGTGAAGCAGGATATCACATCTGAAAGCATTAAGTGAGGGGGGGGTGGGGAATCTATAAAATAAAAATAATTGTCTATAGAATAAAAATATTGTGGAAACATCTCTGATGAAAAAGCAAGATAGCGTAATATATCTAAGTTTAAAGAAAAACTGTATGGAAACAAGCATTTTCTTTCTGCAAGTACTGTTTCCAATATAAAAGAGCAGAAACTGTCATTTATCCTTTTTTTTTTTTTCCCAAAATGGCCTAGAAATAAGCCAAAAGCATTTGTGATAGAGGAGTGAAACAAAACAACAAACCTATTTATTTCTGGACACCAAATATACTTTAGACGGATGTGGTATGTATAAGAAATTTTAATTTGTCCCTGAAAAGCCATTTAATTATTCAGATTATCTGATTGCCTCAGTCAGTCTTGGTATTGATTGATTAAAGAACTTATAAATCAAAATCTGCATTACAGCTGCTCAAAGAATCTGCCTCTCACAGCAACAGAGATATATAGTTCATTTCCAATCCCTACCCACAAGTTAGTTTATTGGGACATGTAAATGGCTATGGTTTATAAATGGGTCAGTAAGTGTTCTTTCATACTACTAAAGGAGTATTTACTTAAGGACATCAGGAAAGGGGGGAAAAAAGCCCTAAAGTAATAGCTGTTTAATAAATCAGGGCAKAGTCACCAAAATTCCCAGCTCCTTGGCTAATGGCCACGAAGGATCACTGCCTCTCTATTCACAGGGCCCACTTCTGATGTGCAGCACTCAGTGAGTCTCAGGTGGTGAACTGGGGGCACTCAGCTGAAATCTAAGCTGAGACCTCCGTAAGCACCCGCTCACCAGTCAGTCCCGAATTAGGTAGAAGATCCCCTCGGAGCAGCAAAGAGCATTTGTCTTTGATTTCAGAGCTCTCCTGCTATGCACAACCTTTACGACCAGCTTGACTGTCTATTGCCAGCCTCGACCAAATAACCTCTAAGTGAGTAGCAATTAACGTAATGAGTGGACTGACGGGTGTCCCTCATAGCTACAGGCCTCAGCAGCAACACGTCTCTGGCAAACTGGAATGTCTAGTCCTGAAACTCCACCTCTGTAAAAGGAAGGAAGTAGAAAACTAAAATGGGTGGGGGATAAAAAAAAAAAGAAATTAAATTACTTTAAGTTACTATCTCCAGCCCAACCCAACGCTCACTGAAGCTAATGAAAAGCTTGCATCAATATCAGTGGGGCTGAACTGAAGAGACTATAAAGGCAGAGTTTTTTAGGTTATACAAACATGTATTAAATAGAGTGGTTAAAGCTACACTGACCATGTTCCTTGTAGTCTGAACTTGGCTTTCTAGGACAAAAGAAACATGCAGAAAAAACCCAAAAAGATAAACCAAAACAACAAAACTCTACCAAATTAAATATGTCAACAATTAATCAGAACAAACTTAATTAGTATTATTTGTCTATACAGAAAACTGACTAAAGCAAATTATTTGCATGGCTTCCTATGTAACAGAAACCAGAAAAAAAAAAACTTTTTAGCTTAATTTTAAAATAATTCTTATTTTACAATAAAAAATTCCACACAGCAAACTACTTAAAATTCATGTCTTGCATTTCTCCAGAATTTCTTCCTTGCATAGACAAGCCCTTTATAAACATCAAAACTGCACACTGACACAACAGAGACAGATCATTTATGGACTATCTCGGGGGAGTTTTAACGCAGCAAGGACCGCCGCATCAGGTCAGACTAGATACCCTATCTCTGACAGTAGCCAAGAGTGGATACCTGGAGAGGCACACAAAACCAGGGCATGCACACAGCAGTTTTGCCTCGGGATGCTCTCCCAGGCACAAACCATTTGCAGCTTTGGGATTTCCAGAGCCAGAGATGCACTGCATTCGATAGCCCTTAAGTGATTTCTCTTCTGTGAATTCATCTAATCGCTTTAAAACCCCTCGGTCCACACAGCACTCTTGCCAAGGAGTTCCACAGCTTAACTACAATTCTGTGAAGACATTTCTCTCATCTGTTCCGAACCTGCCAGTTTCATTTGATGCCCCTTGGTTCATGTGCCAGAAAAGTCAGTCACTGGCCTCTATTTATCTTGTACATAAAGATTAAAAAGGAGTTAAACAACTGCTTCTAGCATTCACCGCATTAATGAATTTCAGAGATTTTCTTATGCGTATGCAGTAACTTACTGCTGTTTGGCAAAACTATTTGCAGCTGAAGCTACAGCAGCAGTTGAGTAGTTCAAGCTACCTGCAACACAGACAGAGGTTGCCTACGTGAAGGTTGTGTGTGTACTAACAGTATACACAGTGAGCCCCCCCGTTCCCAGCCAAAACTTTGTATTTCGTGCCATGGACTATTCACACAAATGTACAAAGAAGTACGTGTATTATTTGCATAATTCCAGTTAGCATATGAAGTAACGCCAGTGCCCACCATGTGGTCAAATGAATATAGTGGCTGAAGTCAGGTGGGAACACCAGGGGGAAAGGGTGAAGAAAAAAAATCAACAACTTCAAACAGGGGAGCTAGACCTTCACTTTTCTTTCACAGCTGCTTGTGTTTCTGTTTGCTTCATTGTTGCTTCCTATACTGTAACTAGTAATTATGTTATTACATCTAGGAAAAAATAGCACTGGAGAATTTGAAAGTGTATTTTCAAACCTAGACATAAGTTTGTCAGCTTCACGTATCATGAAAAGTGATTTAACCTCATAGACCAAGTTCTTCACTGACATAAAAAGCTGGACCACCCTACAACAGCAGATAACAGCTTTGTGTCGCAAGCGTAAGGAGCACTTGTTGCACTGTTGGCAACACGATACAACAGTACACGCCTTCAGTCCCTGTCCTACCCCGTGTTGTCACCGCCTGTCCTTACATGGCTGCTGCACTGTATTCCAGAGGTAGCTGCCTGTCAGCATTCACAGATTCGCACCTCCCAGGGAGAAGGGTGTGTGCAGGGCAAGGTGAGGAGGGGGAAGGTAAGAAAAATGAATCCAGGCAGTAGGGCACAGCCTTTTATTAGAGAGATCTACTATACTGATGCATGCCACGTTCAGCATAGAGCAGTTACAGCGAACCAGACATCACCCATCTGTTGCTCTGAGGTGAACACGCYAGCACAGACTTTTCTCCTCGACTAGGATCCTTCAACTCCAGCCTTTATTTTCCCTCCCGACTAACCTGTACTTCCACAGTAATACTAGGGCACTCTTTCTAAAATTAGGCCGTCGCTGTCCCCTCCCCTTGGAGGACGAGTTTGGAGAAACCCATCTGGAAGCAAGCTTTTTCCTGTCAGGTTTTATTTCCCTCCTCTGTTACCCTGGCACGTTTCTGAGACCGGGAACCGACACCGTAATGGCAAAGCCGTGCCCTTGCGTACACCCCCACAGCGATCGGGCAGTATCGGACGAAACCCGCATCACCCAGCCCCGCGGCTCCCGCTGGGCTGGGCGGGGGGGGGGG
>JAYKAV010000089.1:550319-652707 GCA_035582835.1 Phoebastria nigripes | reverse complement strand
GGGCCGCCCCGCGGCGGTTGGTGCCCGCCCTGGCCCCGCGCGCGGCCGCCGCAGCCAGAGCACCGCCCCCGGCCCTGCCTGGAAACCGCACGGGCGGCGGGAGCGCGGCGAGGAGGGGAAATCACGTGAGGCCTCCCCCGGAGCGCCACCTGAAGGGCCGTACCACCGGCGGCAGCGGCGGGGGGGGGCCAGGGGGGGACGACAGGCCGAAACCCGCCGGCGCACGGCGGAGCGCGGCCCGCCTCCAGCCCGCCGCAGGGACCGACCGAGAAACACGCAAACGGACGCGAGAACAAACAGGGAGAGGCGACTGTTTGCGGGCAACGGCGGCTGCGGCGCGAGGGGGCTGCGCGGCGCCCCCGCCCCTCCGGCGGGCGGTTGGTACGTGGCCGTTAAGGAGGCGCCGCCGGCGGCCAACCCCGCTCGCGCTCTGGACGCGGTAACCAGATATTCAAAAACAATACGTCAGCCCACAATGCCCCGAGCCGCCGCCAGCATTACCTCATCCCACAAGGCCCCGCGCCGGCGCTGAGAAGCTTCTAGGGGCGGGGTGGCCATGGCGACCGGCTGATATGCACCGGGCCGGGCCAGCGGCCCGCCTCCCCCGGGAGAGGCGGCGGCAGCCAATGGGGAGCCCGCGGGGTGACATCATGGGCTATTTTTAGCGGGCTCCCGGTCGCTGATAAGTGAAGGGCTCCACGCCGAGAGCGGGCTCAGAGCGCGGGGCGGGCGGGCAGGCGGCAACGCGACTCCGGCCGCCGGGTGGAGGCGAGCGGAGCAGGCACAGCGCGGCCGCGGCCAGCGCGGAGCCGGGGAGGGCGCGCAGAAAGGCGGGGAAAGTACTCGCGGCAACTTGTGGCGGCGGAGCAGCGTCCCGGCCCCGCGGCAGCAGGCGAAGGAGGAGGAGGAGGAGGGCGGCGAGGCGCCCCGCTGAAGCCCCGCGCCGCCCCGCCAGGCCAGGCGGACTCTCAGCGCGGCGGCGCCAGGGACCGCGGGCCCGGCCCGCGCCGGGAGGACCCTCCGCGCCCCGGCGAGAAGTAAGGCTCTGCTCTCTCCTTCCTCGCTCCCCGCGCGGCCGGGAGGGTTGGGGTGGCCGCGCGGAGCGGGGCGCAAGCGGCGGCCGGGCAGCTTCTCCGCGCTGCCGCAGCTCCCGGCGCCACTCCGCGGACTCTGTTCTATGAGTGCAAAGATGGAGCCTACTTTCTACGAGGATGCCCTGAACGCCAGCTTCGTGCCGCCGGAGAGCGGCGGGTATGGATATAATAACGCCAAAGTGCTGAAGCAGAACATGACGCTGAACCTGTCCGACCCATCCAGCAACCTGAAGCCGCACCTGAGGAACAAGAACGCCGACATCCTCACCTCCCCCGACGTGGGACTCCTGAAACTGGCCTCGCCGGAACTGGAGCGGCTCATCATCCAGTCCAGCAACGGGTTAATCACCACCACGCCGACCCCGACGCAGTTCCTCTGCCCCAAAAATGTTACCGACGAGCAAGAGGGGTTCGCGGAAGGCTTTGTGAGAGCTCTGGCGGAACTGCACAACCAGAACACCATGCCCAGCGTTACCTCCGCCGCTCAACCTGTTAACAGCGGCATGGCACCTGTGTCCTCTATGGCCGGCAACAGTAGTTTCAATACGAATTTGCACAGCGAGCCGCCGGTGTACGCCAATCTCAGCAACTTCAACCCCAACGCACTCAACTCCGCACCTAACTACAACGCGAACAACATGGGCTACGCACCTCAGCATCACATAAACCCCCAGATGCCCGTGCAGCATCCCAGGCTTCAGGCTTTGAAAGAAGAGCCTCAGACTGTACCTGAAATGCCAGGGGAAACTCCTCCCCTGTCCCCTATTGACATGGAGTCACAGGAGAGAATCAAAGCCGAGAGAAAACGCATGAGAAACAGAATTGCGGCATCCAAATGCCGGAAAAGGAAGTTGGAAAGGATTGCCAGGTTGGAAGAAAAAGTGAAAACTTTGAAAGCCCAGAACTCAGAGCTGGCATCCACTGCCAACATGCTCAGAGAACAGGTTGCACAGCTTAAGCAGAAGGTCATGAACCATGTCAACAGCGGGTGCCAGCTAATGCTAACACAACAGTTGCAAACGTTTTGAAGAGACTGTCTTAAATGAGAACTGTGATATTGTGGTATAACTAAAACAAAAAACCCAGAAGTGGCAGATGCATAAAGCTAATGGTAAAAGCTGAAAGGCTGAGTCCTGCCTGTGCTCTGCAAAGCGCATGTGTGGAAAGACTGGCAAGCCTTCAGCTTGAGTTAGTAGTGAAGCRGCCAGCACCACTCCAAGAAGTGCTGTTCCTGCTCAGATGAGACGTCAGATCTTCGTTTAACATTGACCAAGACCTGCATGGACCTAACATTCGATGATCATTCAGTATTAAAGGTTAAACTGCAATAGAAACTGTAGATTGCTTTATGTAGTATTCCTTAAGAAAAAAAAAAAAGTGGGAGGGAGGTTTGTGGGAGGCTGATAAACAAAAAAGAACTATTCTGCCTGCCTTCAAGTAAATTGTGTATGTACATATCTTTTTTTATTTTATTTTATGAAAGTTGATTAATGTCAATAAACTACTTCATGACTTTGTAAGTTATTTTTATGTTGTTTATTTGGGCACTGCCCAGTATTGTTTGTAAATAAGAGGCTTTTTTTTAGCACTCTGAGTTTACCATTTGTAATAAAGTATAATTTTTTAATGTTTCTGTTTCTGGAAAAATTCTAGAAGGTTCTATTATATTTAAGAAAAATAAAATAATTAAAATGCATTTCCCCCTCACACTTTTTTTTTTTTTTGCTAGTACCTGAGTTGGGAAAATGCCCTTTATGCTGAACTCTAAAGGGTAGGGACTATGTTAAACTTACTCTGTAACTACAGGCATGTCCTGGAGAATGTGTGCGGAGGAGAGGGAGAAACTAGATCTGATCACTAAACTAATCCAACTTTCTGAGTTGTCCTGAAGTTGTAGTTCCCAATCATAACCTGACTAGCTTGCCTGCCATATTCTAGTGGCTCTTTAGACAGCTAACTTCAAGCAGGTTGTAGAGGGGTAGAAAGTCAGTGTATGAAATTGCTCCATAACTGGAGCAACTGGCTACTTGATCTGACATGCTTTTTATTAAATTAATGCCCTCAAGAAGATAAGGCAAGCGGTTGTACTTAAAAAAAAAAAAAAAAAAAAAAAAAAAAAAAAAAAAAAAAAAAAAAAAAAAAAAAACCAACCAAAAAAAAACCCCAAAACATGCTGTAGGCTTCAAAAATAGAAATATTCACCTTTATTCACCTTTATTCCTGTGTTCCTTCCTAGGTAGGAGGTGATCCTTGTTTGTTAATATTTATTACAATGTTGCTGTCAACAGTAAAATAACTTTCTAACCCTTTCCCTATCTTGAAATCCTTTCCCTTTTGGGTGTTAACTGTGGGTTCTAAACTTTTTAGCAATAGAAAAGCTGGAAAAACTGAACCTAGTGGGAAATGAAAAGAGCAACTTGCTGAAAAACAGCAACTCCTGTTGCTTGTTTTCAGCAACTTGCTGAAAATAGCAACTTCTCTGGCACTTCCCATGTATTTTTTATAAAATAATCTTGGTTTTTAGTACAATGACAATATAAATATATGCCTTAGAAACATGCTACTTAACTCATCGGGGGTGGGGTGGAAACAATTATTATACTAGGATTTTCAACACTGTACCCAATTCATTTAGTTTAATAAACATATATTTGAAGGGAGACCAGATGTTTTCCTGCTTGCTGTTTAGAGCCAAACAGCTAAGAGGAAATAGATGCTATCAAAAGACAGTCAGAAAATACTAGAAATTCGTTATTAGTGAATGCTAACGTTTTAGAGCTGGTAGTCTTAAAAATGTCTTTTTTCCTTAAAATAGGAATAAGCATAATTTTAATTGAAGTGACAGTCTTGTTTAAGGTCACTTCACAAGATGACTAGATAATTGGATATATATACCTTCACTGTTATCAAAATGATACCCTGAAACTTGCAAGGAATATGGGTCAGTTCCTTACAGGAAGCATAGAAGTATCTTTCCTCTAACTTTTTTTTCCCCCCATATTATATGCATTTTATCATATGAGGGGTTGTTTTAATGTTTAAAATATGATAATATGGTAATCTTCTTCCACATCATAATCCAAGTGTCAAGGTAGGCACTGTTTAGATGGTGTTTGCTGCTGTCAGAGGAATACAATTGCAACAACACCAACCAAACAAAGGGTTACTAGGAGGATACTGTAGTTTGCCAAGAGTACATTTTGCTGATGTCAGCAACCCGGAAGGTAAGTTGATTTTGACCATATGTAGGAATAGACAGCAGAGGGATAATACACAGCACTGCTGGGTGTGGTTTTACAGGGATTTAGCAAGTGCCAACTAGCAAAATAAGCAGGSCAAGGAGATTAATTACCTGCAAAGGTGCATGTTTAACTCTCAACAGTGCTGGGTTATGGAATAGATGTTACTAGCAAGCATTTTGCTTAATCACCTAATTACGTAAAAAATAAATACATTATATAAAATACTATGTTAATTAAATACAGCTGAGTGACAGTCTGCTCCACCCTATCCTAATACGCACACACAGACATTTAGCATTGCAGTTATGTGTTTTCTCTCTCAAGTACGACATTCTGTAGCACAGGCAAAAAAGTTACTGAGTAATAGCACTGCTCGTTAAGTGGGCATCGTCTGACGGGTTGGTTTCTGTGACATGAGTTACTTGACTTGGTCCAGCTCAGGAGGTACTGGTGTCCAGTCAGAGATTCTACTATCAAGCAAGGTGGTTTTTAGTGCCAGTTATGCAGTTTCACAAGGAGAAGAGGGGTGATTTAGATGAACCCTTTCTTTGGTCCCACATCGCATTTGAGGATCAGGCCTAAGACAGGGCAAAGTAAGTTTATATTCCCTCCACCTCCATCTGTTTTGTAAACAGTGGGGTGGGCTATGAGCCTGTTGCTATCTGGTTCACTTCAGCATAGATTAAAATTCAGCACTCTTGCTATATTACTAGATCACTTGGTGATCAATAAGCACAACTGTAATGAAAAGACGTGCGTGCATTTGTATGTGGTGAAATGCAAAGTTTTAACACTTACTTAACTGCCAAGATTAAAACTGCCTAATGCACTATGTGCCTTACTTCTATAAGGAATAGTCAGTTCTCTTTGAGATTCAGAGAGAACTCTCTTTTTGTTGCCCCAGCTGTACTCACAAGGGAATATTTTGCAAATAACAGCATTGTGAACATGTATTTTGTTTGGCTGTGAGTGTTGTCAACGGATTCAGGAAGTGAAGTCAGAAAAAGGCAGGGTTTCAAACAGGGCAGGCTACACAGAAATGCCTAGGCAAAGAGCCTCTAATCAGAACAACATGTTTGGGACACAGAAATATTAATTAGAATTTGGGTCTGTACTAAAACCAACAAAATCCTCACACTTCTGTCCCATGAACAGAAGTGAGCTACAAGAGGGGTTTGACCAAAATACTTGTCATTACAGAAATAACAGTAACAATCTAATTTATTCTATAGTGGCAGAGAGTTATATACCAGCCAGTTCAATCTCAGAACACAGTAGCAGTTACTAATGGAGTCCCCATCTTTGAATTGCCTACATCTCTGTAGGTCTAAAGAATACTGACCTTAAAACATGGCACTTTTACTTTAAATACCAGAATAAGGCAGCGCATACCCAATTAACAATGAAGTCTAGTGACCAAGAGATGCCTTAACTATCTTTCCATTTTATAGGAAGCTGTCAAGAAATACAGACAATATCCCTCCAAACCTTTGTGAAAAATGACTCGCAGTATTGTCCCATGCAGAGGCCTAAGAAATCCATTACAATAATTACTTTCTGAAAAAGTAAATAGGCCTTTCAATGAAGTACATTGCTGCACACGCATTAATGATCTTATCCCCACAACTCTGCAGGAAGCAAAGAATCTAACTTACAGACACCCAGGTGCCGGTACCGCAGGCTTACATCATTTACCTAGTATCACACAGCACGTATGGACACTGCACGGTGGAGCGTGGAGCCTGAACCAGYGGTGAAATTGGAAATTATAGAGCTGGATCAGCACAGTGCTCTACCTGAGTAAATAACCCTGACCGAGGCTCTGGGGTTATTGGCCCGGGCAGTGTTACTGAATAGACTGTGGAGGCAGATGCATGAGCTCAGGCTGGAACAAGCTTGGGCATTGGTGGAGTACACCACGGAGTGGGGTGCACCATGTCCATGAGAAGTACAAGGCAGAACTGAAAAAAAAGAACACTTATCTTTAACACCAAGCCTAGCGCTTTCTCTGTTCCCCTATTCCCAAGACTTAGGTATAACAGCGTAGAGTTACCCACACCAAGAAACTAAAACCAGTTAAGGCAAAGTTTGCTGTGTAGAAAAAAAAAGTTGCAAACATCATAAGCAAACACAAAATATTGCTAACAGGCAGATGGACAACAAGGAAATAATATTTGAAATTACCATATACACAAACCCATTATGAAACAGAATATACCTTAGTAACATCTAGCATTAGCTTAGGGACAGGGAGAAGGAAGGTTGTATTAGCCTTCCAACTAAATGTAGGTGGTTTGCTTTTTGAGAAGGTAATTCTTCCAGAGAAGTGCTTTTTCTTTAGAATTACATGCACTGCCAACACCAGTGTCTGCACCCAAGGACTGGTGGCAATCCTAATTCTACGCATATACATTATTGTTGACATGAACATTATAATACATCCTCTGAACAGAGAATGGTGCTTCTTACAAAGAAAACTTGTAGAAAGTCATGATATAATTTACCGTGAAAGCCTCTGATTACTCAAACAGTTTTAGAGTGGTTTTGCACAGCAGGGCCCTCTTTTCCAATTTTGCACATTATTCTTTGCAATACATTTTTGTTAAGGAACAATGGAACTACAAAAATCAAATTAGACGTTCATCACAGTCCCTTCTGTCCTTAAATATTCTGAAATACTAGAAACACAGTTACAATGGGGAAGAATGGGTTTTTTAAAAGTTAATTAAATATTGAAAACACTGCTAATTTTCTTAGTTACAGAGTAACAACAGGCATTAGAGGAAAACAAAACAAAAACCTAATTCAGAAAAATGAGTAAAGTGAGCAACATATTTTTGAAATCTCATACAGAACTTGATAGGTTATGACTGACCTGATGAATCCAAATCTCTATAAAATACCTAGAAACTAACTCTGTAAACAAAAGTGGAGGAAGAACTAATATTTCTTTTCCTCAGTCTCACAATTATTTTGTGTTTTGAGCCTTGTATTCTCCAAGCAATCTTTAGGTTGATTCCTTAAACAAAAGGACCAGCGACTCGCTAGAAATTCCTCTGAACTGTCAACTTTGTTCCTTATTCTCTTTGAAATTAAAACCCATTCCTGTGAAACCTGGCAGCATAATAACACCAAAGATGTGGGAAACAGGACACAATTCCAGCAGATGGAGCTCAAAAGCAAACAGTCCTGGAACAAGCTGCACAGATGCCTGCAACAGGAGCCTTTGCTCAGATGGTGTAGTAGCCAGAAAAGTCTTCAGATGAAACCCGCTGTCATGAAATGTACTAAAAAGAGATTAATTTTAACAGCTTCCCTGAATTCTTAAAATAATCACTGCAATGAGTAGGGAGATCCTGCATCATTTTAGTCATAGAATAACCACAGTTGTTTTAGAGGACACCAAAGGTTCAAAACCGAGTGTCCATGGCTATTTTTCTGAATTCGCATCCATGACGATGAATTAGTAGGCACGACTTTTAGATGTCTGCTGTTATCATGCCTTTTATGTCTCAGATAATAAGTCATGAAAAGATGCACGATGCAGGCATTATCCAGTGAATGTTGCTATTCAAACTCACAAAGCTATTCACATAGCGCTCATATTGAAAAGAGATAACTTAAGAAGTTTCGAATCTCCACCGAATGGATTACTGGTAGGTTTAAAAGCATGGCCTAGCACTACCAAAATTGGAGCCTACCTATTTCAAGTGATGTGATTCTCAGAGTTGCTGACCTCTGTGTGCCCGCAAATCAAAGCACCTTGGCAACTATGAAAAGTTCATTTTCATTTGTGTCCAAAAGTAGTTTTAGAACTTTTAACAGTAGTACAAATTGTGAGCTGCTGCACCCACCTTGCAAGCTCTGGTTGTCGTTTTATTTTCACCTTGAGAAGTCGAACACAAAAAGTTCCTTTTTAAATGAAGCCATAACACTTTAAAGATATAGCTCAGGATTTATTCAGTTTAACTTCTGACACCTAACTAAGGTATCTCATTTAGGAGGCAGCACAGGTTTCTCCTTATGGTTAACAGAAAAGCACAGGCCTCTTCAGAGAGTGATTTGGATAAACTAAATTGCTAATTGGAAATGCCTATGCCTCAGCAGTCTACGTTTTTCAACTTGGGAGCCTCTAGTCAGATAGGATGAAACCAGGGCGTAATGATTACCTGATTAGAATCAGGAGACACYTCCTTTTACTAAACAGAAAAGTTCTGCAAACATCCACCGCGGGTTAGTGATGAACAGATTTCCGTATGCAAAATTTTACTCTACTGCATCATATACATAACATACACTCTTTTTACCCTATACAAACACTAAGGTATGCCCAAACATTAACTGTTCAAAACTCCTTACAACAAGTCATTACAAACAAGACTTAGTATGAACCCTCCAGTGGTGTCTCAGGGCCCCAATTGAGATATGATCTTTATCATGCTAAATAATCACCAAGTGTCTGACCAAATACCTGAAGGGGAGAAAAAGAACCCAAATTCTCAAGTCAAAATCCATCTCTAGTTTTCTTGTTTGGCTTTGCTATCATACAGATTGTCCATTCTCCTTGCTTCCTGACTGAACCAGATAAAGTATTTCTAAATATATATATTCTAATTAGTTAACAAAATGCTTTTACATGCAAAATTACATAAAAACTATGGAAAGCTATACAGTAACTATAGCTGACTTCAGGACTGACAGTACAAGAGTTTACAGTTAGTCTGGAACAAGGTCACTGACCAAAGCTAACCCTTGAAAAGTTAACAGCAAAGCTTCCTTCTTTAAATGATGGAACATAAGCAGAATTAAGTGGTCTTTGCCCAGGTTCCTTCTCCTTGAAGCAGAGATTTCTAACCAGTATCTTTCCAGTGCAGCACTGCAGGTAGCAGCACATCTTTCTCTAATTTCCCACTACATCAGTTTTCAGGGCTGTGACCTGTGAAAAAGCAGGCTGCTTTTCTCTATGCAGATTTATCTGTGCTCTTAATACATTAGCTTGGTTAGAGACTTCTGAATTTTATTTCCCACCTCTGCACTCTCAAAACCACCTAAGCTTAGCATATGCAGGGAAGCACCCCTGACTAAGCTTCACAACTACTGACAGCTTTTGCTTCTGTGTAATTTTGCAAAAGTAACAATAAAGTTGACCAATTTGATTCTTTCTCAAAATACTGATTGACAGTTACCAAAAAGAAGCACAAGTCCTAAAGATGCCAGATATACCAGTTTTGGAAATCAGGCCAGTGATAAATACTGGAAAGAAAACATGTTTAAAAATTATAGTATCTTCTTATGTTGGGAAACAGGGATGTCAGAATTTCCAGAGCAGAAAGAAAGAAAGAAAGAAAATGAGCAAGGGCAAAACATTTTGTCCCAAGAGACTTCTTTTCTTATCAGGAATTTGCTTAGCCTCAGACTAAACTCTTATTTTCATAAGAAAGTTACACAGCTTTAGCTCTTTAAAACTGATTGTTTCAAACTGGTATACAAGTATGCACAGTCTTATTTTTTTGATATAACTTGGGGTCTTGCTGCATGACCTCCAGTAGCTTTAGCCGTGGTGTTTTAAAAGCAGTTTAGGTTTATATGCCAGTTTGTGGACTGCCGTAGCTAAACAGTTGGCCACTACTGCTACAAGGGCTTCTGCTGCCAGGCGAGCACTGACAGATCCACCTCCTGGCCTTAGGGAGCTCAGCTTTGATGTGTGTAAGCGTTTTTTTCACATTGGTGCCAGCCTGAGCAGCCACCTTTTTCCTCCTCCTTTGCCTCTTCTTTTCCACTCCCTCATTTGTGCTGGTAGCGCTTTTAGGAATATTGCAGGATGCTTATTTTAACCTGCATTGCTTCCCTTATTCTGTTAACCACGCAGCTCTACAAACACCTGAAATGACAGGGGGCAATAGGGGAGGTGGAACATAAATGCAGGTATAAGCAGTAGGGACGTGGCATCTTCTGAAAGAAACGCTCACCAGCAATCTTCAAATTACCACAGATTGAGTCAGAACTCTTAAATTCATTCTTCCCAATTTAAATTACACTACAAAAATGCCCAGGCAGATTTTGCACCAGTTTTACTTACTTAATTTGAATTCACACTTTTGATTAAACAAGCTTAACTTCCCATATGGACAAACCTATAAAACGTGGTTTGACTTTCACAGTGAACATTTTTCATGCACCCATTAACTTGAACGAGAACTGTGAGTCCTTAGTATACCTGCTTATGAAACTGTTTTTGTTAGATGACTAAGTTTATGCATATATATTTAAAATTATTTAAGAGGGCAGTGAGGTTACTATTCAAAGTCTTATAAATGGAATTTCTTGCACATGTTCCTGATATTGGCTTCCGTGTCTGTTTTGAATTTACTTACAAAATACACTACCACACCCAAAATTAGTCTCAAGCTATTTCCTTGGCCCCCTCTGTTCACTGCATTATCGTTCTTATGTGCAGAAATTGCTTCTGTGTTTTTCACTGAACAGGAAATGCCAGACTGGCAATATGAGAAAGGCTTGGGTTTTAACTAAATGTTAATTGTTGTTGCTTCCATGGTTATGTGCCTGTGTGTTGAATGTGGCAACTTGGTTAAGGAAATGCTCTCACAGCTGGTATCTATAATATCTATTTGCTACTAGCAAAGCCAGTTACATTCCAATCAAACTCAAAAGGTAACAATGACAAAGTATGGTGACAAAAGCAACAAAGTAATGAGCTCAGGGAAGGACAGATCTTATGAAGTTATTCTTTTTCTGTTAGAAACGGCTCAATTCCCAAATCTGTTGCAAATTAGGAACACCAGCAGCTCAGTTGAAGAATAGTGCCGCCTGATTTTCTGTAGCCTTTCTAATGGTATTCTCTCCTGAAATTTAAGTGTTTTGACATGCCCACAGTCCGATCTAAGAAGAAAAAGCTAACCTTACCCCCTTTGGGAATACACTGCCCATCATAGCACAGAAGTGTAGGCCCATCAATCAGTGAAAGCACACCACTAACCATCTCACCCTTTCCCTGCCTCTTTAGGAGGGTCTAACTTCTATGGTGGCAGTAGTGATCTAAGGGCATTAAGAAGAAATAAAACTCCTTGTCTTGTACAACTGTATAGAAACAGGAACAAGCAAGACCTAGCAATTAACATACAAAAATAGAACCAGATTCCTCGGTGTTTCTGGGGTTCAGCTGATATCACATCAGACAATAGCACAATAAGTAATGAATTTGAGTTCAAATTCCACCTACAGCTTTACATGAGGAGCTACTTCATAGTCCCACACGTTTTTCCGTAACTGCTGGTTGTGTGAAGCACAAGGGAGATGTACAGTGCAGAAGAGAAGTTCTGAACTTAATTGTCCTTTTTGCAGGCAGTCCAGGTCTTGGCTTAAAAAACAAAAACGAAAAGCCCCAAACCAAAGAACTATATCTTGGCCTAAATCCTCCCTCTGGTTTGGATCTTCAGAATAATACTGACTTCACAGAGATCTACACTCTGATTTAAATGACTCTATGACTCCATGAGTCTATGAATTAAAAAAGATAAGTTTTATAAGTATAGGTTGAAAACAAACAGAAACTCTCCATGTAGCCAGTAAAAATTATCACTTTTGCCTATACAACCAAAAATTATTATCTATAATGATGAAGCTCCAAAAATACATGAAAGGCTCTTTAAATTCATGAGAAGAGTCAGAATAGAAGTAGAGCTCTCAAATACTGAGAATTTTTAATGGCTTTCTATTTCTTTTATTGTCATCCATCAGTATTTGCATAATCTAAAGCCTCTCACCTATGAACAATGATATATTAAAATGTATTTTGATTCATTTATTAAACTATATTAAACTATATTTAAATATTGCTGTATTTTGATCTAAAACTGGAGTACTATGATTCACCTCATTACAAAAAAACTATGATTCTTTAAGTTCATTTGCCTAATACATGCTTGCCATGCCTAACATCACAAGCCTCATCCTAATCTTGAATTTAGCTATTATTTGATACTTTATGCTCTGGGATTCCTTCCTTAAGTCTGAAACCTTAATTTAAGCCAGCTGTTCCACAGTAACTCAACATGTGTGGGATTTTCCCACTAAATGAAAATGATAACTAGGATATTTTTTTTTTTTAAAGAGATATAATGTCCGTTGTGGGATGGCTCCTTTTAAATAAAGACAAAGAAACTATCAAAGTTGGTTCACCCATGTAATACGGAAACAATCCTGTGCAACATAGCTGTATATGTTACTTTCATGCCTTGACCATGTTATGGTTTAATTTACGAAGTTATGTTGGCTTTTTTAGCTTTCCATTTTTACTGAGCTATACAGTTTRTTTGAAGCTGATAATTAACATGTGAATATTAATATATTTGCCCTCTCAGCATCATGGTATGAGTCTGTTCTTTAAGGTAGTAACATACTGCTGACACTGAAGTTCATGTCCAGTAAATCCTCCTCTGAGCACAGTGGTAGTCCCACTGCCATTCAGACTACTACCATAGCGCCTAAGGTGCACGTGAATTGCTGTCTGCGGTAACCTGCTATTTTGCCTCACTTTTATCCAAGACAGTATGTATCTCAAGAACAGAGAATGAATGTAAGCTGATACACCTAACTTAAAATTTTATCTCCGCCAATTCCTTATTACATTGCTTGACAGCGATGGCCACCTTTCTAACGACAGCTGCAGAAGAGGACGGGTCACAAGTCTCTACTATCCCCTCTGTAAGGTCACACATTGATGGCAGTGTCCTGTGCCAGTACACTGTGCTGTGGATCGGCTGAGCTGGATACACATATCCCAGCCTACTGCCCCATCTCTGGGAGCGGTAGAGGCAGAAGGGTGGGAAAGGTAATGGGTTAACTGGCATAACTGCACACAGCAAAGCCTATTTATCAAAGGCTTTGTCTCTGTGAACACCAATTTTTTTTTTTTTTTGCAATGAATATTTTACAATACTTATACTGTATATAGTATTTTATGCAATATATTAGTATGAGAATTAACCATATATATGCAACTATAAAGAAATTCTACATCCTGATATTAGAAGCACTTGGTTCCCTTATATCCAATATAATATTCTAAAACAATATTTTTTTCTTCAAATTAATTTTCTTCTGAATAGCATACACTGAAGACTGTTGGTGTTCATGGGGGAGGGTATATACATATACATTTGTATCCATAGAATGCTACTGGTATATTATTAAAATACAGAAAATTTTATCATTGAAATATGTAGTTCTTCAATACCATTTCGATCACAAGAAAATGGGAAATGGGCTCTAGAAAAAAAGCACTGTCATACCAGATGCAATGGCATATAAAGGGTTAAAAATCAACGCAGTATTTAAGAGCAACAGAATGTTTTCCTGTAAACTCCTTCTATGGCGTGATCTAGGGGAAGGTCCAACTTAAGTGCTGGATGTTCATACAGGATTTCCTATGACTAATGCTGTCAGCATTCAAAACTTTTAATTTAAAATGTGGGCGTTATACACAGATAGGAAATTTACCATTTAAAATTTCTTATTTGAAAATGAATGGAAATTACTCTGATTTTCAGATTCATTTGCTGTATGTGGCATGATAGCATAAAATAAGGAAGTCACTAAGTGGCATATGCTGGGATTGCCTGCCAAGCTTTTACACAAGTCCTTTATATCTGGATAGGATTCACAGGAAGCTTGTACAGGAAGGCCTTTTCCTTCCTTATTTTTGAAAAGCTTTGTTGGATGGAAATTATGCCAGTGAGTAAAAGAGGGGAAGAGGGAACAAACTACCATCCTGGTGGTTTTGGTGCCAATCCATGCAAAACTGAAAGTCACATTTAGATAGCATTAATGCAACCTGTTGTAAAATAAAATAACAAAAAGCAAGCCTACAGAGCGCAGAAGATGTTTAATAGTTTTTGATTTAAAAGATTCAAAAAGAAAGTAATATAGGTACCAAACCAAAACAGTATGGAAAGTGCAAATCTGAGATGTAATCTGCTACAATTAAGCTAAATTTGCCAATATTTCTAGCAAGCATGCCATGGCCATGTATACTCTCTGGTAGGTTTGTTCCGAACTCTGTTGCAAGCTCTGGCTGCTTCAGATAAATTTTAAATAGTGATATTTTATTGAATTAAACATGAAGGTACTAATATAGCTTGAGCTGTCACTGCAATATCCCTTCTTTCATTTCTTAATGTCATGTTGATCCCATTTTCATGATGCTATATTAACTTTTAGTTGAATCTAAGCTTTCCCTATGTCTTGTGACACAAGGGAAAAAGAAGGTTGATTCTCTAGCTCATCTTTTTACTTATTGTAGCTAATTCACCGCGCAAATACTTGTTAAAAATCACTATTCTTTCCTTAATCTGGGTCTTCTAAAATCCCTAGCGGGCGTATTACTATTCTGTGTACTATTCTGCTATACATATTGAGCCAAAGAGTTTGTTTCACTGGGAACCATAACAGCAGAAAATATACCTACAGGTATACTACAATGGGTCTAGATGCCTCTTCAGCATCTTCCACGTCACCTGGCAGGAGTCCCAGAAGTCTAAGAGAACACAATTTAAGCCTGAGAGTCTTGTAAACCTAGAACTGCTATTTAGGCAAGGGAAAAACAAAACAAAACAAAACAAAACAAAACAAAACAAAAACAAACCTTAAAAACTTTCTCAAATAGGGAATGCTTCTACTGCACAGTAAAGGAGACCGAAGTTGTAAATGAGTGGGTTGATGATAGAAGAATAATGGTGGAAGAGGAGACTCAAAAAGGCATAAGGTAGTAATATTCAAAGGATGAAGAGGAAAGTAGTACAGAGGACAATGGAAGACATCAAAAGCATTARAAAGAATGACTGAAGAGCATGCAGCTCTTGTAAATACTGTTGGTGGAGGTGTGCAATTCTCTCCAGCTGGACATCAGAACCAAACATTCAGAGTATGAAAGCTRTTATTAGACAAAAAGGATGCTGGTATAATGAGTCAAGCTTGTGCTTTGTCCACAGAGTAGCTACAGCACAGGTAACAACCATATGTATTCATCTGCTGTGAGAAAAGGCATTCCTAGGGGAAAGAAAATCCATGCTGATGTGTTTTCATTGCTCCTGTGACCAAACCTAGTTTAAAAAAAAAAAGCCTCTTTATGCAGCAAACATTTCTCTCCTCACAGTGCAGACTACAGGGGTAAGGAATAAAAGAATCAGTTCCAGGAATGGGAATAGAGAAGTCTGAAATGCAAGCTCTGGTTCAGATGAGACTGCACATGATTTGCAAAACGGTGGAAACTGAGGGGGCAGCTAGGTCATGCCTTTCCCCTGCTGCATGAATCACTCTTTGAATGGAAATTTGAGTAGGAAGACATAATGGCTTGGGAACAAAGAGAGCTGCTGGAATATCACAGGTGCAGCTGAACAGAGAAGGATGTTTTGGGATATGCCAAGGAAAGCAAACACCATGAATCTGGAGGAGTTGTCAGGACTTTGTGATTTAGGGAGCTATCCAAATCAACAAGGGTATTTCTCACGGAGTCAAACAGACAGGAGAATAGCTGAGATCCTGATGCAGTGTTCCAATTAATCAATTCCTTAACACTAAAGCATAATTCAGAATTCAGAAAAAGATAGGAGGTGCTAATGTCCTACTAAAGTTTCTGGGAGTCAAACTTACACTCCACTGAGGCACCTCTCTATAGTTAGATATAATTATAGTATACTTTGCTGAATTGGAACTAATGTGAGGTGCAGGAATCCAGCTCCTGACATACAAGAAGACAGGGGAAGCTGTCAGAACTGAAAAGAGGAGATAACATGTGAAAGAATCAACTCTGCATGCCTCAGAAAACCCTCTAGCAATGAGAAATACTGTGAAACTGAACAAAAGGTACTCACCAAGTAAGCAGATTAAAACACTAATAAGAAAGAAACAATTACATGCCTATGATTTTCTAGGAAAGTTAATTGATGTACAACAAACATAAACTGAATGCCAGTAAAAATCCAAGATGATTTTAACTAGTTGATCAGGAAGGAAAAAATACCAATTTAAAAAAAAAAAGTGGTTACAAGCAAGCCCCTTGAGTAATTTGAATTGTCTAAAGACTAGGAAAGATAGGGAGACTTAAAATAGTGAAGATGTGCTGGTAATAGATATCTGAATCGTAAGACAAGTAGAATTTAAATGAAAGTTATATTTTAGTAATTTAATATGAAATAACCAAAATCAACCTACCTCTTCTCTAAATATAAAATTCTAGACAAAGAAAAAGTAATGAAGACAAGCTAAACCAGCACTGCCAGGCAATCTTTCTTAATCCCGAGTTGCCTTGCTTTTCCATACTGCAGTGAGCAATAGTATTGGAAAATTGAGAAGTAAAGAAGTAATTTGGGAATTACAGTCACTCGAGGGTTACAAATAAGCTTGCACAGAATTTTTTGAAATGGTGCTAATTATTATCAGTCTTTTGTAAAACTATGGCAACAAGAAAAACCTAAAGGACTCACAATGTAATAGCTACCTTCCCCAGCTCAGAGAGCAGGGAATAGAGGAACCATTTTCAAGGTAAACAGACAGAGGAACAAGAAACAAAGCTAGAATGTTAAGGAAAAAAAATAATAAAGCTTATGGAGGCCTGAAATGACAGCTGTGGAGAAGGCAACAGATGCAGGGAATCTTCTCCATTGTATGACAAGAAGTCTACCAGGAAGACCAATTAGACTCAGGCCCAACTGTTTCAATTGCCCTCTAACAGGTTTAAAGAGGGACTTAACTGAGCCCCTATTCCCTACTATCTGCTCTCCTACTCACAAGACTATAGTATCTTTTTGCTGCTGGTGGTAAGCAAAAAGATGGTGCTAAGCTTTAGAAGCTAAAGCTTATCATCATTAACTCAGAAGACATAACTGCATTTTTTTACAAAGTAATTATAACATATTTTTTCTTACCAGAACAAACAAAATTGATATTGTTTTCCACACTGAATTGAAATAAGCTTTATATTTCTTCAAGTTCAGAAAAAAACAGCTGTGGAACTAAAATAAATAGATTTGAAAATTCTTTTGACATAATAAATAAAATTTATATACATTTTACTGTAAAAGGATTCTTCAAAGAGGGCAACATTTCAAAGTGTGTGTGTGGAGACTTCATTAGCAAGACATTGTTTAGGTAAATGTCTGTACTGTGTCTGATGCTTGACATCTAACTGTAATAACTCAATAAATAACAGCAATT
The DNA here is from genome assembly GCA_035582835.1 of Phoebastria nigripes. Classification (NCBI taxonomy): domain Eukaryota; kingdom Metazoa; phylum Chordata; class Aves; order Procellariiformes; family Diomedeidae; genus Phoebastria; species Phoebastria nigripes. The sequence continues at coordinate 635,138 of JAYKAV010000089.1, read as the reverse complement.
AAAACTGGTTTATGATGTGGCAAAACATTATTTCCTTTCAAAGTCACATTAGTCTCTATTCACATCTACAGCATTTTATAATCAGTAAGAACAAAATTCTGCTTGCGTACTGGTGTAAATTCAGAATAGTTTTTCACAAATTACATCTACAAAGCAAATTTGGCCAAAACGCTTCTGTGGAAGATCTAGTGGCACCACCGTATTCACCTTCTGGGAGTAATGCTGCCAGTAAGGTTAGCCCGATGAGTACAGGGGATGTAACGAGGATCTTGGTCTTCAACAGTTAAGATTAGATTCTGTAAACTATTTTCTTCTGTAAGATTTCACTGACAGAGTGTATGTTCCTGACTCAAAACCACAAGGGCTTGTATGGTTTAAAATGGAAAAAAAATCTGCCCATTTTGGAAAAAACCCTGGCCCTCTCTCCATTTGGTTTTGCTGATCCTTGAAGCTGCCTCAGCATTTAGTAACTTAATACTTTTACATCACTTACATTTTATGTTAATGATATGAGGGCTAGCATTTTGCCATAACTGCTTTCTATCAGCGTTGGTCTGAAAGGACATATTTAAACTTCTAAAATGATAATTATTATAAAAATCATGATACTGATACAACTTTAAGCCAATTAATTGGAAAATGGTATCTCCTCATTAGTAAAATCAGTATTAGTGTCCATACAGGTTTAGTCAATAGATTAACAGGCAAATTAGTTCTTAAATTTAAATTAAGCTTGTGACAGTAATGACTTTCACAGAATAAATATGTATAGAAACAAATAACTAGTAATACTCATCACTTAGACACAAAAATTYTACTATTTCTTTTTTTGACTTAGCACTATGAAAATTACAGTAACTAAATATATATTTCATCATATCATTACTAACATTTTTCCGTTTCTTTCAAAACAACTTTTATTTTATTACGTTCTGAAACAAGAACATTGCTTTTCCTTAGCTCTGTGAAGCCAAATAAGAAAGCTTTTTTTCCTTCTACCTCCACTATGTTGCTTCTCAGAAAACTACCTGGCAAGTAATTCCATGAAGACTTTGGAAAAATACTTAAATCTAATTATTCAAAAACCTGAATGGCAAAAAATTGTTTCTAAGTAGTTTGGTCACTCTTCTTAAACTTCACTAATACATGCATGGTAAACTGAAAAACAATCCTAATCCTCACTTTGGCTGAGTTATGTACGTTAAGCCTTGTTCCTACAGTTTGATCCAGGTAAGAGAGCCTGCTCTATCAGCATTTACAGCCATCAGTGGCACTTTGCAGATGTGTATTATCCATTTACAATTACCCCAGCTTGGGAACTTCATAAAAGTACACGCTAATCTTCAGAAAAAAGAACATTTTGCATTGTAGGGATCCGGCTCTTAACACGATCTTCATTTGTTTATACTTGAGGAAATAGTACTACAGTGTTGGGATAACATTGTGACTTGTATTGGGAATAGAATAAAACACCTGAATTATTATTATCAGCTGTTGTATTATTACTTAGTATTTTGAAAGCATCCATGAATAGTGGACAAAGCTGGGAAGCTGTGCCTTCTGCGAGGTACCTCTTTCAAGTACAGGACCTGGCACAGGACTCTGCAGGGGTGGTTATGCCCTGCCAACGCATAAGTTGCAGAGAGGGTAAGATGGGAGCCCAGTGTGCTAGTCTGAGGTGCAAAATGTGAGACTGGACAGGTCAGCTTTCCCCTCCCTCCAGCAGGCCCCCGCTTAGGTCCCTGATGATACGCATGTTCTGTGTGTGCCAGTACCACTCCGGGGACAGCACTACACTAGGCAACACCTCATATTTAAATACCAGCCAGGGTAGAGATTTCTCAGCACCAGGAAGGCCCCGAGCCTACTCTCTACAGAAATATGACTAACACAAACAAGATCACTCAGTGCCAAAGCTCCCCTTTTTACTTACCTAATTTAGTGCAGTTAATCTTTAGGCAAAACTAAGCACTACATTTTGTCTCTCTTGCAGACATTCTGACTAGTCAGCTTCTCTTCCAGTGTTATAATAAGTCAAGTACACTCTAATCATCATCATGAACACTTCTAACACTGCTGTTCCTCAATCTAGCTATACCTAAATATAGTTCAACCTCAATCAGCTAGGCCACACTTAGATTTCTGGTTATCCAAAACAAAGCTTTATTCCTGAGCCATGTTTATTAATGAGAATGCCTTGATTACCCAGATATATTTCTCCATCCCTCATGATGTTTAGATAATGATGTTGGCTTCATTATCTCTTACAGACTAGTTATTCTACAGCGAGATATGTCCCCAATAAACAGTTGGCATTACTGCAAACAATTGTCTTAAATGAAATTAAAAGACACATTGGGAAACATAAAAATATCACGGTGAGTGAAACCCTGTTATTAATGTTTGGCTTTCCATCAATTTTATCAAGAAAATGCCCTAGAGAACATAAGAAGTTACTGGAAGTCATTCAGTTGCATGACACGCAGCTTCAGCAGAAGACAGTAACCGCAGCTGCAGGCTCCGGGCTCAGAGTGGGAAAGCCTCAGTGGAGAAATGGTGACCTCTACAGGTTCCTCACTCCCACGGCCACATCACCTCACATGTTGCTTTAACAATATGCGAGGTGTCGTTTGGGTTGCTTTCATCTTTCAGAAATTAAAATAGAGAAAATTAAATGTATATTTGATGATGACATAGCTAGAAAACATGGGCACGTGTTAATTTAAGAAATAAATGTTCATCTTTGAGAAGTCAGAAAACAATACTTCAAAGGACAAAAACTTCAAAGCACTCTACAACTTCAAAGCACTGCACCAACRTTAATAAACACTTAGGACATGTCTGTGAGGTAGAAAAAAATTTCCTTTTTTAACGCTTGTGTAAACAGGGCACAGAGATTAAGTGATTTGCCCAAGGACACAAGTTAGTAGCAAAACTGAGATTGCATGTCAAATAACCAGCTCAAGCCTCCTTTCTCAGACCAGCTACAGCTGGGTTAAAACAGTGAGCAGACGCTCCCTACATGGACACTTATTCAGCAGAGGCCAAACCAGAGATCCTTCCTATCAATAGCATCACCTGCCCTTTTTAAGCTCTACTCTAAACTCTACCATGTTGTTTTCAGCTGATATCCTCCCACAAAGTCAGTGCCAAGTGTACATAGATCTATCTATCTGAATTAAGGTAATCTTACACATACACAGAGTCTTACTTTGGCATTTAACAATATTAGAGCTTAAGTGGTCTATGTGAACATTTTCAGTATTTCTATGTCATGACAATCTACTCACTACAGGCTTCTTGACAACACACAATTAAAACACAATCAGCACACCTACAGCGTGAAGTTTCTCTGATGACACTATTAAAGCTGAACCTGCACTAGTACCAATCAGAATTTTTTACTACGTCCTTCTAGAGTAAAACATAAAATTTCCTCAGTGCATATAAGCTGATCTGCTATATATCCATGCTGCTGAACACAAAGATCCTTAAATGCTATCTGACAAAGAAGACAGAAGCAAAACTCATCATTTTCTTTTCAAAACAACCTAATAAGTAATAGTCCTTGGATACGTGGAGCTGAAGAAGCCAGGAGAAATAGAAGTRGCCTGTGAAGTACTTAGCAAGAAAAAAGAAAAAAAATCACCTTATGCCCCTCAGACAACAAATAAATGTAAAAGATAACAAAGAAGGCCAAAGATTTGCCTCTTCCTCTCTCCAATTTATTAACTTTCTTAGATCTTCAGTAATACTAGATTTTGCCATTGTTATTTTTAATGAAGAGCTTCCTGGTGACCCCACGCATTTGTGGTCTCATGCACTTAATTAAAGGAGAATAGGTGTGGAACCTTAGTATTTTTCCCTTCTCTGAAACATTTCTATGTCAAATAAATAGAGTTTATACATTAAAAAGATACAAACAAAAAGCATGCTTCAAATAGCCAATTCTGAATCTCTTTTCTTCTCAACTGTTTGGGGTTTTAATCTTTTTGTGAAGTCATTGTTGGAACAAAGGCTTAATTCTAAAAGTAGTTAAAATACTAATTAAAAAATAAAGACTTTTAAAACATAATTTCCAAAAATGAATCCATACAAGCAGCTTCCAAAATTTTCTTGTCAAATGTGATTCTTGGTTTAAGACAGAATTTCCTCATAAGTCACATACATATAATGAAGAACTTTTTTTAAAAAATGCATAATTATATTTTGAAGACTGTGATTTGCATCTAGTAACAAGTAATTTGCTGCATATTATTTTCCCAAAATAAAGTCCCACAGTGGCTCTGAAAGAGAYGCTGCCTGCATATATTGTTCAAATGTTCCTCCTCAAGGCCAGTTAGGAGTACTGCACCTTTTCATTTGTAGTGTTTACTAGTAAAATTTCTGTATTCAGCACACTGGGAAATTACTGCCATACTAATAGACTCTTAAAGAATATCACAATTTCTGTTTTTAAATTTTTCAGAAGTTCCAAAAATTCTTGTGCTGTCTATATTAACAATATCGCTCAGCACTCACCTAACATTTTCCATTGCCAGAACTCAAAACTTTCCTGTGAAGGTAATCAAGTATTGCTATCTCTATTTTGCATGGGAACAATAATAATGATGACATAAGGATCCCATTTCACCAAATGTTAAGTAAGAACTATTAATTTACTCAAGACACAGATAGATCTTCAGTACTTTGTTAAGCCAAATCTGAAGACTAAATAATTTGCAGATCACAGACTGAGTCATTAGTAGATTTGGGAACACAATTCAGACCTCCTGACTCCCTACGATAAACCATAGTTTTCCATGTTACGTGTTAACAATCATTAACTAAATGACAAAAGTTTTGCTATTCTTGGTGTAGTGCCCTTCTTTGCATTTCAGAGGAATTATTGGGCTCTTAAATTGGCTGTCAAATTTGCTGACTTGGTAACTGGCTGGCTTTCAAAATATATATTAAAAGTCTTGCCTTTCCCGGCTATTTCTTCAATAAATCTTTTTTTTTAATAGAATAAGCTTTGCGATCTTATTTATAAAACTAAACTCAACAGAAAAAAATTAAAAATCTTATCAGTCACATTGTACATACTATTAAAGAAAATAGATGCAAAGGCAGCAGGAACCAACAGAAAGGGCACTGAACTAAGAAACAGATGGCAAAATTTCCCATTTGCTTAAATAAGATCAAGCTTTCAGCTTTTCAGCTCATTTTACTTCTAGCTCTTACAGAACTCTGTAATCTCAATTTCTCACTCAATTGGTTTCAAAATGTGTAGATGATTATTATTTTATTTCCTTCTCTCCATAAGGAATTTTAACACCAATAAGTTAAATTAATTACAGCTAGATTCAAAGGTCCTACACCCATATTGAAGACTATACATATTCACAGATTTGAAGCTCTATTTAATTAGACTTTAAATGTTGCACACTGAATCACATGCCTTGATCCACCTCATGTAAAAGAATTAAGTTGCATACAGACTCCAGGTTACAGCAAGATCTGTAATAAAGCTAAATAGCCTTTAAGTTAAATATACCTCATAGACTGAAGTTGTAACTCATATTAGAAAGGCTGGATCACTTTTTATAACTAGCCGCTTATACAGTTTATTTTTATCTAGGTCTTTATGTTTTTATTTCATTACATTATAGGGCTTTCACCTACATAGCTGGCAATGTGTACTCTTTCATTTAAGATCATACAAGGTATGTAATCATGGCAACAGTAACTATGCCATGAATTCTCTTTTGTCATGTTTAATAGACTGGTCATTTAGGCATCTACAATAAACAGCTTGGCCAGAGAAACTCAATAAACAAATATCTTCTCTTCAATTATCAGATTCACAAAAGAAGTATTTTCTCCCTAATTATGCATAAAAAATCTGGAAGAAGTCTTCCAAGTGGAATACCTTTACATATCACAGATTTTTGTTTTGTTATTAAACTTCACTTGTTGCTAAGGAATAACAGAGAAGATCAAAGGACTTCTAACAACTAGAAAACCAAAGGTGAGGGAGTTTTGATTTCTTTCTCATTCTCTAAAGATTTATCACTGAACTACAACAGTTGCTGGTTCATAGTTCTATGAAAAGAATGTGTGAAATGATGTGAGCCTGCTTTGCTATTTCATATTTAACTTCAAACATCAAACAATAGCTCAATTCACTTTTTCATTATCAACATGATCATGCATTCAACTAGTCTGTTTACAAATCCATACGCAATTGAAGTCCTAAGGACTAAAAAAGAAGAGCTAGTAGAAGGCATAAATGACCCAGACCATCTTCTGAACTGGCTGATAGACAATGGTATTTTTACCCCAGAAAAAAAGATGGTCATGAGTTTCTACAGGACACGAACAGAAAAGAACTCTCGAGTTTTAGACATACTAATTTCTCAGGGTGAACGAGCCTGCAGGCTCTTTTTTTATCCATGTTTAAAGCAAGTGGAGCCAAAACTTTATAGCAAGATGAGAAAATACGTCAGTGAAGTAAATGAAAGCATTGGAGATGCTAGAAGACAATTGGTAGGGTATTTACTTGAAAAAGACAAGGTTTGGTTTGAAAATACCAGTGAACGGCACCAGAAAAAAAAAGACAGTCCTAAAAGAAAAAAGCAAGAATGGGCTATTAAGAAGAAAGGAAAAGAAACTCAACTTTCAAGAGCAGCAAAACCTAGAAAAGATCATTCTGATACTGGCATCTTTGATGCAGTTGCTAAAGGCCATCTTTCTGAGTTAGAGAAAACATTGAAAGATAATGATATTAATGCACTAAACTCTTCAAGTGAGACACTTCTGCATGTTGCAGCCACTAATGGACATCTAATGATAATGGAATATTTGGTCAGCAAAGGTGCAAAGATAGATGTGAAGGACAAGAAAGGAAGAACAGCACTGCACAGGGCTGCTGAGAAAGGCCATGGTGATGCAGTGAAAGTGCTTCTCCGATGTGGTGCTTACATGTACAGTTTGGATACGGAAGGCAAGACACCACTTCATTTGGCTGCACAGAATAACCACAGTCACATATTGAAGATGCTCCTGAAAGAAGAGGCAAGAAGCTACAGGAACCAGCACAACTTTTTGCACATGGCAGCTCTTAAAGATGAGAGCAGTCTGGCCAAAATGCTTTTAAAGGCTGGTGCCTCCACTGATGGGAAGGATGAAAGAGGACAGACTGCTCTCAGTTATGCTGTTTCTCAGGGGTCTGAAAATACTACAAAAGTACTGCTAGAAGCTGGAGCCAGTGTTGATTCCAACATGGTCGAAAGAGCCTTCAACAGCAACCACCCATCCATCTTCAAGATACTACTAGAATATTCTAAAGATTTGTCATCTGACATAATGGAGTCAGCTCTTTTTAGAGCTGTACAGAAAAATCTGCATGGTATTGTAGCAGCTTTAATTGACAGAGGTACAGATATAAATGCCTACAATGAAATGCAGTACACTCCTCTACTCCTGGCGTGTGAAACAGGCAAAGCTGAATCAGCAGAAGTTCTAATTGAAAAGGGAGCAAACTTCGGAATAAAGACCCCTGCTTCAGACACAGCTTTGCATTYGGCAGTTCAAGCTGGGGCTGCTTCCATCACAACTCTGCTTCTGCGCAAAGGGATGGAAGTTAACCTTATGAACCAAGCCGATGAAACCCCGCTCCATGTTGCTGCACTTCATAATAAAGGAGCRTTAGTTGGCCTTTTAGTTAATGCTGGGGCCAAAACTAATGCTGTCACTAAAGAGTTTGTTACTCCCCTCCATATTGCAAGTCAAAGAGGTAACATTGATGTTGCCCAACAGCTGTTGCACCACAAAGCCAATGTTAATGTTAAGGATAAGCAGTCAAAATCACCTTTACATTTTGCTGCTGAAAGGGGAGACAAAACAATGGTAGAGATGCTTCTGAACGCTGATGCTGACCCCAACGCACAAGACAAGGAGAAAAAGACTCCCCTGCACACTGCAGCTGTGAGAGGACATCTCAGTATTGTGAAAGTTCTGTTAGCTAAAAAAGGAAGATTAGGAGCTAAGGACATGGATGGATGTACTCCGATGCACTATGCAGCCATCAAAGGAAATACAGAGATCGTAAAAATTCTTCTGACATCAGGGAAAAATAAAAATATTGATGATAGAAACATTTGGAGAAAGACCGCACTGCATATTGCAGCGGAATACGGACACAGCGACTTGATAAATCTATTACTGACCCACGGGGCAGCCATTAATGCCTTAGACAGCAGCAAGGATACTCCATTGCATTGTGCATGCAAGGCTGGTCATCTTAATGCTGCAAATTCCCTCGTAAACTGGTCACAAGGAGAAAAAGCAAATTTACTAGCTGCTAATAGTCTCAAAAAGACGCCACTGCAAGTAGCAGTATTTAATAAAACAGAAAATCAGGCTCAAATTGTAATGCTTTTGAAAAAGAAAATGTTAATAACAAAATGAAGATGTAAAGCAAAAACTTCTAAATTTAAATGCAGGATTCTCTTTTAACGTAATTTGGATAGTGCTGTTGCCCAGTATGATTGAGAATTATGGTAGRGCAGGCAGAATTAAGTTAGCAATCAAAGGTGGCCATGGAAAAAAAGGATCTTAAAGACACTGTTAAACTTTCAAGTATTGATTAGTCTTTTGCTTCTCTCACAAATCTCATACTTGGAACCTATTGAAAAAGCACCAGTCTTAAACACATTGTGTATGACCTCCTCTAGTATAAATCAAGACACTAAAAAAAAAAAAAGATAGAAAATAACTTTTCATATATCTGTGAATATTAGCCTGTATGGAGAGCTTAGTTAAGCATTGCTTGGTAAAATCACATTTTTAAAAAGCTCTCTATTATGAATAAGGAGACATCTGTATCCTCAAGGATATAGAGCATAGAGATGTTGGAGTAGATAACACTAGTTTTGTTTAGCTTAGGCAGACCTAACTGCAGAGTGCTGCCAAAAGAGATTGATCTGCCCTCCCTTTCAGTCCAGTCATGCATGCCTGCTCTAGGTTGTATGTGTGAGCTGATCCAACTTATTCCACAGCTATAACCAAACAACAGGGAGAAGCAGGGTAGCAAACAGCTGAACAGCACTGGCTCTCCTGAGGGTAATGTAGTATTAGCTTGGTTTATGCTGATTASAGCATTGCTCTCTGAGCTAACTGGAGATCAGAAGGCATCTCCCTGCAAATATACTGGTGTGGGGTTGCTCTACTCTAGATTTACTAGACCCGCTCCCCATGCTAATAAATCCTATCAAGAGGCTTGGTATAAACCAACCAGAGGAGTAGCATGTGCCCAAAACTTTGCTAACACAATGATGTTTTCAGGACACTATTATGTGCTACACTGACATTCAATATTGGGCTGGACCCTCATTAGACATTTCTATATTATACCCTATGACATGGCATTGACAGATCGAGATTATAACAATTCTTTTTCTTTCTATCTTTCATCATACCATTTGTCTAGATTTTGCATTTTTAGGTAGAGATAATGAAAACAATCATATTTGTTGTTTATTCATTTCACTTTCAAATCAATTCCAGCACAAAGATGAAATGTTCAGAATAAAAAGGTTGCAACAGAGTTTATTGGTTCAAAATATTTGTATTGTCATCTCTTAAGACAGAAACACTTTCTTGAGTCGACGGAAGGTTCTCTGTGGTCATTTTCCATATAATGATAATCAACCCTCACGGTTCTTCACACTTCCCTTCAGTATATGATTAGATGCCCAATTACCATGAAGGGACAAATACTTCTTGTAAAATGAAGCACAGATTTAAGAACGTATGGGAATAAAACTGTGACTTTTATAGCCATGTTACAACACAACCCGCACAACACCCTGCTGCTGTCATCTTCTAGATGAATGAAAAGACATGACCGCATGCTCGGAAGCACACAGAAGCTAGCAAAACCGACATCTGCAGCACGATGCACCGAAATAGCATCCCTCTTCGGTCAGCACACCACACTCCAAGGGGGCCCGGGTTCACCCCGGGCAGCTCGCAAACCGCCGTTAGCCCAGCGTGCTTCAGCAGCCGCAAGCGAGGAAAGGCGAATCGCCAGGCGGGGTTCCGTCCACCCCGCGGCCCTGAGGCACGGCTTCCCGCTCGGAGCACTCCCACCCCACAGCGAGCGGGGCAGCCCGGAGGAGCGGCAGCCACCGGGGCGCGCGGCCTGGGCGGGCTCCAGCCTCCCTCTGTCGCGGCCCGCTCTTCCCCCTCAGCCCCCGCGCTCTCCCACCCCTGCCTGACATTCACCCCTTTCCCCTTCGCTCGTACCCTGACAGTTGCCCCTCAGCTGCCCGGCTCGCCCTCAGCTGCCCCCTGCGCGCCCCGCCTACCCCAGCGCCATCTCTCCGCCTCCACCCCGGCTTCTCCTCAGGGCGCAGCTTCACGGAGGGCTGCTGCGCACGCGCCGCGCTCCGCGCATGCCCAATCACTGGCGCGGCGCTCCCSCCCCTTCTCGCGAGATCGGCGGGGCCGGTGTCATGGCGGCGGCGGCGGAGGAGCTGGAGGTGGACATCGAGGGGGACGCGGCAGCCGTGCCCGGAGAGGCGGCGCCGGGGTGAGTGAGGGCCGTACTGCGGGCTGCCAGCCCTGCCGCTCCGGGAAGCGCGTCCCTTCCCCACAGCGGGCAGGATTTGCGTGGCGGGGGGGGAGGGGTGCGGCGGCGAGGGGGAGAGTGTCCCTGGTGCCCCGCTGCGGCTTGCTGAGGGGGCTGCCCGGCAGGGCCGCGCTCGCCCGGGGCCCCGGCCGCCGCCGGTGCTTCCCGCCGCCGGGCGCCTCAGGGGAGAGACCTTGGAGTCTCATTGAGGGCCGCTGCGGGCGTGGGGGCGGGGGGGGGAGCGCCAATGTTGAGCATCATCGGGCAGGGCACTGAGAACGGGGCCTGTGAAATCACTAGTGAGGTGAATGCTGTCCTCGGATCCAACAGTACGTGAACTAGGGACACTTGGTGAGACTGCTAGGAGACTCCTTTAAAATACATAGACAGAAGGTGCTGTGTTGCATAACTGGTAGTGAACTTGCGGAGGCAGATAGGTTCAGAAAACTGAAGGTAGGGAGGGTCAGGAAACTGGTTCAACAAATTCAGGGGTAAGGGATCTGTAAACAGATGCTGAAGTGAGTGGGCAGCAATTCTAACGCTACAAATCTAACAATTGCAGATGCTGGGGGGAGTATGAGAGGGTTGTGTTACACAGTGGCCGGACTCGCGTGCTGTCCTAGAGTAGCATCTGCTGTTGCCGCTGTTGGAGACAGCATACTGGGCAAAGGGGACTATTGATCTGACCCGTTTCTTGATATGCTCCAAGAGAAGCAGGAGTTATATTGGTTTGTGGCTGTATGTGAGGATTTATCCTTACCTATAAAGAGATGTTTGAACTGCTGGCACAAAGCAGTTCGGAATAGTAGGTGAATTTAATTTTAGTAGCATTGCAAGGGATATGGGGCTAATTAGTCTGTAGAAAAGTCAGAGTGTTCTGGAAGCAAAGAATGACCAAAAAAAATCACATTAATTACTAAGGAGATTTATGCTGCATTAAAATAGAAGAAAGTTGATCAATGATGTTAATCAATGACAGATTTCTAAAAGTAATAAGTAGTTATTTACAGAAAAGATCAAGCATAATCTGGATGAAGTCCCTAAGAGCACTAACAATTCTGTATGATAGCATTCTATTAAACCTTGTGTAAGTACGAGCTTTCCTCAGGAGGAAAACAGTTTTTTCTTTGTAAGAGGGTGTTTTTACCTTATTTGGGGAAAGATGGAGAAATGTTAAGTGGAGATAATACAACTCAATGACACTTTTAATATTAAAAATAGAGTTTTTTATTTGTCCATGCAATTCTGGCTTCTTTCATGTGTGTATATTTTACACGGTCCCTCCTGCTTTCAGTCTTTCTGGAAGAGAATTTTTACTGTTCAGGGTTTCGCTGGTATCACATACAGTCTGCAATGAGATAGGTGAGGAGTTGCTACTGAGATTGCTAAGAAGGATGACTTACTGAGTGGGATTTATGCTACATCTAACAGAATATTGTAAGAGAGTAATATGACTTTAATTTTAGTATCTAATTCTGTCATCTTCTGTTAATGTTTTTGTTATTTACTACACCATTATTTTAACTCTGACAGCAGTCATTTTGTTTGAATATGTTTGCATTGGTTTGAACACTGGAATCTTTTTCAGAGATCATGAAAACACAGCTTCAAGCTTGCTGCAGGATCACTATCTTGATTCATCTTGGAGAACTGATAACAATCTCGTAAGTATTTTTTAAATTAATGGTACGGTACTTCTAGCAAGGTTATCGGAACCTCTGGTTTCTCCATTCTCTTCCCTCCATGTACATGCTCTTATAGGTTTTTAACCAGTGCTTTTTGTTTACTTCTAGAAACTATTATATATCCTTGATACTCGAGTAACAGCATGACACAGTTCAAATATTAAAACATATGTGTATTGTTTGCAGCCATGGACGTTGGACAGCAGCATTAGTGAAGAAAACAGGGCTGTCATTGAGAAAATGTTGCTGGAAGAAGAGTATCCTTTTGCTGATTTACTTGTATGTTTTCCTGCATAACAATAGAAAACTTCCTGTTTCCAAAGGAACTAGACAAATCTTTTCTTGCCAAGGTGACTGAAGCACTGTCATCTTGTAGGTAGATTGCAGAAATCAAGGAGGACCCCTGAATTAATCATCTAGCTACCTGCAGCTTCCTCTGATGCTTCTGATTCTTCAGAAAATTACCCCAAAGCTTGTCAGATTTAAGATGGCACTGGCACCAAAAATAGCAATATTCGTCCCCACTTCAGCTGCTTGTTCAGTGCCACCTCCAGCATTGAGCTGATGCAGCCGTTTGTGTGGCTTCATAGTGAACCTGATCAAACAGCTGATGTGGCTAAAAATAGCTAGTTCTTTTTGCTGAATTGTTCTTCACTTGGACTGGTTTACTGTCTGATTTTGTCTGGCTACGTTCATACTTCTGCCAGCATGCAAGATGAAAACGGGAAGGAACAGCAGCTGCTTTTTTTTCCTTCTTCTTTTCTTTTATTTTTTAAGCAGTGTTGGCTTAAATAGTCTCACCAGTAGTAGCGTTTCTGGCATAAGTTGACCTCACAGACTAGGTAGGTTATAGCAATAGTAATCACAGGCTAATTTATTTTCATGCTCTTTTTGTAATTGAGTGTAGTAATATACAGTAATAGAGGAACAAGAAAATAAAGCAATTAAAGTTTTCCTAATAGAATGAATTGTTGAGGCTTAATTTGAAAATAGATAAGGTATCAGTACAATGAAAATTACTTTAGTATGTTTTCCAAGTCAAAAAAGAAAAATGCTGTTGTAGAAACAGGATACCTAGTTTGCTGCAAGTTGTGAGCATGGGGGTTCAGAAGTCAAATGTCACTTCCTTATGCATTAAACTAGTAGGAGTGTGTGAAATTATGTATTTCAGTTTTGAAAGCAGTGCAGTATTTGCTTCTACAGCTGAATAATTATGAACCAGTATAATTTATATTATTATTAGAATTCTCACGTGTACAAATATCTCTGATGCTTCAAAAACTTACTTAGTAACTATTTCAGATATTATTTATCTAATAAATCACTTTCTGAAAAAATATGGCTCAATCAAAAGGAAGCAGAGAAAAGATCTATGAAAAGGTAAGCTGTGTTCTGGGAAAGATTCTCAGTTACATGAGAAGAAATGAAAAGTCCTTCCACAGTAAGGTTATTTGCTGAGTTATGCAACAGCATCACAATTATTAATTTTTATTTTCACTTTTTTTTTTTGCAGCCCACATAAGAAAACTGGAAAAGTCATGTACGTACATTTTAATGATTGAGTTGCATTTTTAAGCGTGGCGTCTGATTTTTGTTAAGTTACTGGACACTATTTAAAAAAATAAGTTACAGTTCCTTAGTTTCTTTTGTTTGGCTGTACAAAATTATTTAAGAGACCTTTCAACGCAAAGAAATATTGTTGTGTGTAATAATAGGCCTGTAGTAAACTAGTTTGTTTTTTGTAGCACAGTGGTCCTTATGAAAAAAACCCTTGTTAATTCTAGTTGGTTTTCTTGCCTGAACTTTTCTGTTTGCTGCTTCTATGTATTTCTGTACCGTTAGTTACTGATGAATGTTGTGTTGCCTTGAATCTTCCTTTGTGATGGAGAAGCTGACGTGATTCTTGATATTTTATTTATCAGCCGCATTCAGGTTTAAAACAATACCTTGAGTTTTACAGAAGATGGGGAGTAGTCCTCCTGTCAGAAGTTGCCTTCAGTTACTGGGATTTGAGGATATTTATTTTTAAGAAAGCACTAACTTCTGTTTCCTGTTTTCCTAGGGTGCGATCACCTACAAAATCAGCTAGCTACTCATTGAAGTGGACATCAGAAGAAAAAGAACTGTTTGAACAAGGACTGGTAAGTTAGTTTATATATGTAATATTTTTAATAGAAGTCATTAGTTTATCTTAAATAACAAAATAATAATTAATATAAATAAGCATGTTATATTTATCTGCTTCTGCTTTTGTACTTCCAATGTGTTAAAAATAATTGCTATCTACTAAGAGTGTAATGATAAATCAGATTTATATTGATGAATCCCCCAAAGTGGCTTTGTTTACCAGATTTTGTTCATGTGAGGCTGATTACAATTTGAGATCACAAAATATCTCAAATATACAGCTTTATGAATTGTAGAATCGTAATGTTGTAGTTAACTACAGGAAGTATAGTGTGTGCTTAGGGCAAATCAGCTAATAAAGTGAAATGCTTTAACTACTATTGTAAGATCTTTAGAGATTATATGGTTGTACAGTGGCAAATGTAATAGGGTTTGCTTCGCCAAGTACAAATTCATTTCAGTAGGATTCCTTGGGTTAGTAGGCAGCATAATTTAGTGTGCCTGAATTGGGTGAAGAAGATCCTCTAGTTAAGAAGAATAGCAATAACTTACTGTTGCATGCAATTTTCTTCTTGGTAGAATATGAGTAGCGAGGTTCTTTACCATAGGTTTGCTGTACTGTTTGTGCATTTGTAATGAATAATTGAGCTTTTAAACTCTTTTGGCACATAAAGTACAATGTCTGGAATGTTAGAGTTTGCATAACTTAAATGTGCTTTGTTGTACTAGGTGAAATTTGGCCGCAGGTGGACGAAAATTGCCAAGTTGATTGGAAGTCGTACTGTTCTACAAGTAAAGAGCTATGCTCGGCAGTATTTTAAGAACAAGGTAAACAGAGTATTTCTGTAGCTAGCAAAAAGGCTGTTTGACAAGTGTGCTGTTGTACACGTAGCTTGATTTTAATCTGTCTTTTCAGGGTACTGCTGTTAAAGTACGTACTCTATTTATTCTCATATTCAGAAAAGTGGAATATGCTTATTTGCAGATTTAAATATGAAGTCAGACCTGATTTCAAATTCCTAGAATGACTTCAGTATTTTTATTGCTGGTATAACTAAAGAATAAATGTAGCATAACTGTAGTCTCTTATACTGTTGGTTGTTAGTCTGAAAATACTTGTTTTCCACTATACAGCTGTTTCAGCTGTGTGTTGTAGTTTTAGCTTTAGCCTCATTTGAGACTTCGGGGACATTTAAGAAGAAATTACTACTGTCTATTGGGGTTTTTTTGGGATTTTTTGTTGTGTGGTTTGTTTTTTTTTTTTTTCCTGAACGGAAATACATATTAATTTACACTTGGGCTAGAAGTATACCTATAATGCTGTGTAAAAGTCAATTGCAATGGATTAAAATGTATTAAAAGGGTAAGATGAGGAAGAAACACTTCAGAATGTCTGCTGTTCAAGTAAAATAGTTCTGACTATTTGGGAGGCAAAGGGGATTGTTTTGTTTTCCCTCCTAAAAGTATTTTATATTTTCCTAAGGCGAAAAATGGTGATTCTGAAAAAGAAGAGCAAAGTCAGTGTGGTAGCAGTCTTCCCATTGAAGATGGGATAAGGGTAGAAGCGTGGTCATCTGGAAACTTGAGAGGCCGTGCAGACCCCAATCTGAACGCAGTGAAAATTGAAAAGCTGTCAGATGATGAAGAAGTAGACATAACTGATGACATGGATGAACTATTTTCTCCTACCTTCCTGCAAGAAACTGGAAAATCTGAATTATCTGTTATTTCAAAAAGTCCAGTTGAAGAAACGAAAGGAATGGAACATGTTTTTTCATCTGTTGGACACAGTTCTGCAGTTTCTTTACCTAAAGTAGATCCTCAACATACCAAGCAAGATACAGTGGATGCATTGGTATTTCCAGGTGTTGCAGCAACATGTTCTCAGCACCTGAATGGTGATAAATCTGTGAACTTAGATTACCAGCAATACAATAATTTTATTGAGAAAGCTGAACAAGGCAGACTAGTAACATCTCGTGGTACTAGACAAGTAACTGTTCAGGAGCTTAATGAGGAACAGAGAGACCTGGCTGATAATGGATTGCTTTTTCCTTCTCCCTGCCAAGTGGATGAAGATCATCAAGAAGAAGCAGAGGAGCTTAAGCCCCCTGATCAAGAAGTGGAGGTTGACAGAAGCATCATTCTGGAAGAAGAAAAGCAAGCTATTCCTGAATTTTTTGAAGGGCGCCAGGCCAAAACACCAGAGCGTTATTTGAAAATTAGGAATTATATTTTGGATCAATGGTAAGATGCATTAATTTCATTTACTGAAATAAGTGATTAAGATGACTCATGTCCTGCTTTGTTGTAGTTAAAACACTACTTAGTACTAATAGCTTACTTCTGAAAAGAGTAAAATTAATTTTATGGTAGCATTATAAAGATTGCCAGTGAACAGCACTGATTATTAATGCTTCTTTTGCATCTTTCCAGTTTTTTTTCTGGCATTCTGGAAGCTAAGCAATGAAAATATTTTGAAGCATTACAAAAATGAGTGTCCTATATCAGAACAAGCTGCATCCATTTTGATTATGTTATTTTCTTCCAATTTTTGTCATCCTATATGTAAGAATGCATATATGGTTTTAATAAATGGTTCCTCAAAATAACCGATTAAATTAATTCTGTAATGAAGTCTGTAGCATTGCAGTACTGCCTTACAGAAGGGCAGCTAGAAGAAATAGTCTGTGCTAGAGCAAATAATGTTGACCAAAAAAATACTTCAAATTAAGAATCAATTTGGAGTAGTGCTTGTACACTTGAACATTTTATATTCCATCTCCAAAGAATCAGTTTAAGGAACCTTAGTGATTTGTGGTAGCAGGCTCAATATATAGTTTGTTCTGTTAATAGTTGTGTGCTTGTTGTGTTGGTTAGCTTGCTTTCAAGTAGAAAGAATTGCTGAGTTTAACTCTGTTCTCATTCAGTTGTCTTTTGTGTATTGACAGCTTATTCTAGTTGCAAAGAAACTCTAAAATTCCATACCAGAGAAGTGTTAAACTGAAATGATTCAGTATCGTTTAAAAGCAAGTAATAAGTGCATAGAGAGTGAAAACAGGCTTATTTATTACACCAAGGAAGCCTATGATTATATGAGCTATTTAGACTAATCTAATGCAGGCGTTCTTGTATCGGTTTAACAGTATCATAGTACCTCTGAGTAGTTCATTGCTTCCTGGCACCAGTCGTGTTGAAGAGTTTGTTTTAACACATGGAACATCAGTTTCACTCTGCATAAGTATGAATGTGTACGAATAACCCTAAAATAAATTGTATGTGTTTTGTGAAATTTATGTTTTTGCTGTGATTGCCCTGTGTAGTAGTGCATAGTGTGTGCATCGCGGAGGGAAAAAACCACTTCAGTGGCTCATCTTAACCTCAGCTTAAGTCACCCAATTCCTTCCTCCCCCCATGATTTGTTTTACTATTTGACTGTGTGCTATACTTTATTTTAGGGAGAGATGTAAACCCAAATACCTGAATAAGACTTCAGTACGTCCAGGCCTTAAGAACTGCGGTGATGTTAACTGCATTGGACGGATCCACACATACTTGGAATTAATAGGAGCGATTAACTTTGGCTGTGGTAAAGATATTTTTTTTTTTGGAATCAATTCAGAATTTAAATTCTAATCAGTACACGCTGAATGCATCTATTGTTTGACTGTCAGCTTTTTTTAATTAAAATGAGTATTTTCATGTGAAGGGTAAACATGAAGGTTCGTAGATGTGTCTTTAAAAGAAAAGTCTTAAGTTCACTTCATTGAAGCGTGGATGACTGCATTTAATCAGTATCAAGCATCCATGTGGATAATCTTCCAACTTCTCTGTACTCTTAATGTCTTAAATAGTAATTGTTGTTACATTTAAGTTCTGTAGAAGAGAATCTGTTTGAACTGTATTTAGTATAGTCATGTTCCAACCTATACGGCTGTAGCCTATTTTGGTATTAATGTTGAAGGACTGCTTAATGTTAGGGTGTACTGCTCACACAGAAGGATACACGTTAATCCTTACTAGGAAGGACCCTCTGAGCAGATTGTCTTTCATGACCTTTGAAAACCTAGAGGAGTTTGTAACCTGCTTACAGGATTATGGATTTTTGGTTTTATACAAGACCTTTTCTTTTTTTCCTTCTTTCTCCCCGCCCCTGCTCCCTCATGTTTACCACACACCAGCTGGTGGGGTGGCTTTTTTTGTTTTGTGCTTTTCTGTGTGTCCAGTGTTGGATTTTTTTTTTTTTTCCTGATACCTGCTGTATCTGAAATTCTGCCCTCCCTCCCCATTAAGACAGAATTCAAGTTATTGTTTCTTTTCCCATACTGAATTATAACTATTTCATAAACAAAAAAAGTCTTCATCCTCAGGGCTAGTTTTTACAAGATTCAAATGTTAAAATTAGGTGACATGTTAAAAGTATATATACGCCTATAAGTTACTGTTGGTTTAGTCTCTCTGGATTGATTTTGGTCCAAAGCTGAATGGCAGTTACCTAGGAGAGGAGGAATGGCCTGCAGATACATTTTGTCTGAAATAAATTAACAGTGAGGAAGGAGGTTTTCCTGTCTTAAAAATGCTATGGTAGTAGGAGAGGCTATATAATCAGTTAGTAACATGACCATCAAGAGATGTCTTTTCACTGTGGGTTTTTTTGTTGTTGCTTTTTTCTTTATGGCATTTGTCGTTGCCACTTATCTATGTCATTCTTGGCTCTGTACCAGAAATAAGTGGCTTCATACTTTACTGAAGTACAGTGTATCCCTCTTCTGTACCCTGTAGAGCAGGCTGTCTATAACCGACCACAACCAGCTGATAAAACACGGTCCAAAGAAGGCAAAGACACAGTGGAAGCGTACCAGCTTGCTCAGCGCTTGCAGTCCATGGTACGTTTTGGTGATGGAGGTGCGGGCAGCAAAAAACATTCAGTGTGGAGAAGGTCTTTTCAATTTTCATTTCAAACTTGGGCATCTCAGGAAATTTCTTCTCTCGTTCAGTTTGCAGTTTCATTAGAATGCCCTGTAATTCGGCTGTTAGTCTAAGTACAAGTTCTGCTGTCTGACAGGTGTCTGCCCTAACTTCTGCTGTTTTACACATTTGATTTCTGTTCAGGTACTTAACTACGATTGTGTTTCAGTCTTTTCCCTCCAGCCCCAACCCCTTCCTACCCACCTTTCCATAATTTATTAGCCTGAATTAGCCAGAAAATAGTGGAGTGTGTTGGTAGCATGTGATTTAGGATGCTTGCATTTTAACTGTTAAGTATACTAGGTATACGACGTGACTTACTGAGAGC
Organism: Phoebastria nigripes; assembly: GCA_035582835.1. Classification (NCBI taxonomy): domain Eukaryota; kingdom Metazoa; phylum Chordata; class Aves; order Procellariiformes; family Diomedeidae; genus Phoebastria; species Phoebastria nigripes. The sequence continues at coordinate 615,415 of JAYKAV010000089.1, read as the reverse complement.
CTTATGTACACAATTAGTAGCAACTCATTTATAACTACATGAATTACCAAGGCTTGCCGGATTTAATTTTCATATTCACATTTAGTGTAGCATTTTTGAGTACTTCATAGCAAAATAAATCAGTTGATGAGAGGAAAACTAAATCAATCCCACTAAAAAAAAATAAATTGAAATATAAAGAACTGCACCATACACTAGATGTAAACATACTGGGTTTTATAGCTTTTTGTATTGTCTGAGCTATAATTCAGAGCTGGATAATAATGCACTGTTGCTGTCAGAGATGATGTTGATCCATGGAGCACCAACCAGGTGTTATGCTTTCCAGCCTTAAAAACGGAAAACTTCACTGATGATATTTCATGACAGATTGTAACTACTTAATTCTACAGAACTCCAGGGTGTTCTTTCTTTTCTCGAAATATGTCATAGTACATTCATGTGGCAGTAACCTTTTGGACAATGTTCTTATGGCTGATCAAATGAAGTAAATGCAGTTTGTTCAGGAGTATGATCCTTGACTCATGTTGATTTGCTTGGTGCAGCGTACAAGAAGACGGCGAGTGCGAGACCCTTGGGGAAACTGGTGTGATGCAAAGGATTTGGAAGGACAGACATTTGAGGTAACCCTTGTGTGTTTTAAACTTTCCTTACAGAATTAACTCTTGCTAATTGCTAGCAGGTGGTGTTGCATCAAATATACAAGGGAAGCAGTTGTGTAATAGGTACTTAACCTCTCTTTGTGGAAGCAATAATTTGAAAATAATGTAACAGCTGTTAGGTCTTTATGCTGCTGATTAATACAGCTGTACTTTGGTGTTTACAAAGGTGTTCATGTTGTGAGCATGTATGGCCCTACGCTGTTTTATGCCTATAAAGCTCTTTGCCTTGTCTTGTAGGAGATTTCATGACCCTTTGTTTTCAGTTAACTGCCTTACTAAAGCTAACAGTAGGGGATAGGAGAATAAGATGTAAATTTTATTTTTTCAGTCCTATATGGTTTCTTTGTGCTTATAATGCAGGTGATAGGAGTTCCTAGTATTAATTCTGCTACTAGCAATAGCCCCAGAAATACTGTGGTTTATGAAGTGCTTAGAAAAATTCATACAAGTTTAAATATTTTATCGAAGCCTTGGAAAGAAAATATCCACTTGTCCATTTCTACAATTTCAAATTATACAAAAAGTGAAGAACTGTAAACATCCTATTTTTCTTGTATAGCAAACCACTTCTTAAATTTGCAACCTTCAATAATAAGTATCTGTAACAATTACTTCCATAAAGTCATAATGCCATACCTATTTTTGAGTAACGGTGGTTAATAATTCTAACACTTCCTGCAAAATACATATTTGGATGGAAATAAACTTTGAAAACACTCATCCCTAAAGAGGTGTCATGAAGAATTCTGGCCACGGATTGTAATGGCAGATTTTCTCCTTAGTTATCACACTTGCATTTATGCATGGTTTGCGATATGGGCTGTGATTTTACTGAATTTGATTGACTTGGGGAATGTAAGAATTCTTTCATCGGGCATCTTGTGGACTAGATCTCTGATTGTCATTACTTTCACACTGCTTGATTCTGCTAGGGCTATTGCTCTCTATCAGTAGTCCTGTAACACCCAAAACTTGATAGCATATCAAGAGGACACTGATGTCAAGAATTTATTTAGGGCTGGGTTTGGAATCACTACTGAAAGAGCACTTAAGGCATTAAGATTTCCTTTTTTTAAATTTTTTTAGCATCTGTCTGCTGAAGAATTAGCAAGAAGAAGAGAGGAAGAAAAACTGAAACCTGCAAAATCTTCTAAAGGTTCAAAACAAATAAAAAGGTATTACTTGATGTACCTCACGTTCAAACACAGATCTTCTAGAAATGAAACAAATGTCTTGGGTAGTGTCAGGGTGGAAGGCTGCAAATCATTAATATGTATTACGGTCTGAAATAACATGTTTCGTATGTGTTTCAAATGTTCCGTATTGAAATTCACAAGTGTGGGTAGTGAAGTTTCTGTATTTGGTGGAAGTCATCCTAGTGTGAGATGAGAAAATCCAGTAAAGAAAACAAGGTTATTCCTCCTCTGCCAAGGAGACAGTGGGAAACTTGAAAAGTTTCCTGACTGTCCTACATCTTTAGAGAAATTTTCTTTCATTTTATAGTTCCTTTGATCCCTTTCAGCTGATACCGTGCTGTTTATTCACTGAAGAAAAACAGGTATGTACCTATGAGTGAATAATCAAGAATGCTTTATTACTTAGGTTGCTTTTCTTATGCTCATTATTGCATTTATCATTTCAGGAACCTTTTCAGGTGAAAGTGTCTTCCGAAGCACTTTTAATAATGGACTTGGTGAGGATTAAGTTTTATCTTTCACTAAGCTATGATGTATATGCTGTGGTTTTTTGGTTTTTGTTTGGGGGTTTTTTGTTTGTTTTTTTGTTTTGTTTTGTTTTTTGTTGTTTTGTCTGTTTGTTTTAAATGGGCAACATAAGAAGATTGAGAAATACAGTACTTGCGTTAACTTCTTTCCATTCAGACCTAGAAGTGAGAATCTAGTATTAAATAAAGCCTCTAAAGATTAATGGTTTTCTATATTGTGCTTAGTTTTTCTAGAAGGTAAACAGTTGTACACCAATAAGAGTGTTACTACTCTCCATCATACTTGAAATATAATTTGCTTAAAGCTACTTTCTAAAATAGACTGCCGTTTTGAAATTTTATGGGTTCAGTTTCTACTAGTCTGGGAATTTATTCTGTGTTTATGAAGCAATGTGTGGTTTTTTAATATCAACAGGTTGTACCAAAATTTGTGCATTTGTTCAGCACTGCACAGCATTGCACGGGTTTCAGTTTTTGAAGTTTGCATTGCTTCATGTATGGAAGTGTTATACAAATGCACTATATACATGCGTGTACATAATAAGCAAACATAGTCTTTTCTGTTTTGCTTTAAATTGAAACACCGGGTGTTTGAGAATCTTTAGCGGTCCTAAATTTTCCTTCTAAACGTCATTGAGAAGTTACTGACTTGTAGCTGTGAAGCCAATGTATTCTGTCGTGCGCAGGTCAAAACTAGGAGAAATTATACAACTTGAGTTTTAATAATTGTTTAATATCATTTTAGCACTCTCATGTGTCTATGGCAGAAGTAATAGGGCTGCTAGGTGGAAGATACTCTGAAGCTGATAAAATTGTAGAAGTAAGTGTTTGTCTCTTTATATTTTCTCTAAAATATTAAAACTGTTATGATAAAATCAAATTTGAATATATGTAAATGTTGTTTCTGAAGGGCAACTACTTAAATACATTAAAGTTGAAGTTAATTACTGTAGCCTTGAAATGTTAGAGTTATGCTTATGTTCAAGTGTTGGCCTTTCAGCTCTATCGTGAGGAAGATCTGGTATATGACTCTTAGAATTCTTTAAATTTTATTTAACTGATGGAGATTTCTTGCATTTATCCATCTGGAGACTTTTTTAACAGGTTTGCGCAGCAGAGCCGTGCAACAGTCTCAGTACGGGACTGCAGTGCGAGATGGATCCAGTATCTCAAACGCAGGCCTCGGAAACRCTGGCTGCCAGAGGATGCAGTGTTATTGGATGGTACCATTCCCACCCGGCCTTTGACCCCAACCCCTCAATACGGGATATTGACACTCAGGCTAAATACCAGGTACTTGCTGTTCTGTACGTTAAAAATAAATAAATAGCAAAAAACCCAACAACCCTAAAGCCTCCCTGGTATTTACAATGTTAATACACATTATTGCTCTAATGCATCTTAAAATAACTTCATTCATAAATTGACATAAATTCTATGTTTTTTTTAATTTCGGAATGCTGTTGTGAAAAAGGTTATATTTCTTGTATGTGGGTTTTTTTGTGTGTTTTTGGTTTTTCAGAGTTATTTCTCCAGGGGTGGTGCCAAGTTCATTGGAATGATTATAAGTCCTTACAACCGAAATAATCCTCTTCCATATTCTCAGATTACTTGTCTAGTAATTAGCGATGAGATCAGTTCTGATGGTTCCTACCGTAAGTACCGATATTTCATCCATTGTCTTAATTTTTCTTTTGGATACTAAGGGGAAAAATGTTGTCTATTCTTGAACTTGAGAAATAGGTATTTATATATTTCAGTAACTTGTGCTGTACAAAACCAGGAATTTCACTTAAAGAGTAATCCTGCAAGTAGTCCATGCTGTCATGACAAGAATATACAGGTATAAATAGATAGAAGATTGTTTTTCTGTATTAGTATTTCCCACAATCCGTGAAAGAAATTAAAGGGTTGGGACAAGGGTCGCTGTTATTTACATACAGTATCCATATGAATAGCTGAGAAACTGCTTCGCATATATTACTTAGACTTTGCTGCATTACAAAATTCTGAACAGATCCTCTGATCGAGGAGACAGAAGTATAATAGCAAAGAATTGGCTGCTATAGCAGCCAAAAATCCTTATTTGAGTAACTTAGCATTCAGAAGGTCAAAGGATCAAACTTGCCAGCTGTCCAGGAAAAGACAAGATATGAAAGATGAAATGCTGCGTTGGCATGAATCCCAACTGAAGAGAAGAAATTCTTGATAAAAATGTCATTGGCATTTCATGAAAACGGGATGTTTTCCTTTCTTGAATAGTTAAGAATATATCATATAAAATTTATGGTATTTCAAGTGATGATCGGATCTTCTGCTCATTCCCTGACGTTAATTTGAGGAATGTTCCCATGATAACAGTATATGGTTATGGTAGCTGCCTCTTCTCTCTCCTCCTCCCTCCCCCTGTTTCTGCATCCAAACTCCGAGGTTTCCAATGTTCTTGGCAAGGCAATAGCAGTGGCCACGTGACCCGACAGTTCCCCCTCTGTTTTTTCCTGTGGAAGTAAGCAAGGGAGACCATCTGCCTGCAGGCTTGCTTCATAGTCCTAGGGGACGTGAAGTGGTGGCCACATCTGTGCAACAATTCCTGTTTACTGTACTGATAGTACCGTAATTTTATCCTCATTTCCCATTGTAGTGTGGAGTTAAAATACTTAGAAACTTTATCTGCCCTTAGAAGTAGACATTTTTTTGGTCACATACATTTTCTATCTGAGATGACTTAATATTTATGTTTCTGTCCTGAAATCAATTTTTACAAAATGGTATCTCCTCTAGCTCTTTGGAAAAGTTATACCGTGGCAGCAGTGCTCTAGTACTGAGCAAATGAACAAAAATTAGTATTTCATATGAGCCATAAATATTTCTATAGATTAAGCCTTACTCTTGGAAATGCATTCTGCACTGAACACTTTCTCAAATAGCAAATTGTATTTATTGCTTTCTTTTCACTTACTCTGAGGAATAGTTGGAAAGCATGCGTTTCATCTCATTAAATTCTTATGATCTTGGAAAGGCGGTTTGTTTTTTTGTGTGTTGGTTTTTGTTGTTTTGTTGTTGGGTGTGGGGTTTTTTTTGTTTGTGTTTTGTTTTGTGGTTTTTTTTTGGTTTTTTTTTTTTTTGTTTTTTTTTTTTTTTTTTTTTTTTTTTTTTTCAGACTCTTTCTTTCTCCCTGGTTTTCGGTAACTGAATTGTGTTCTGCAAGTAATTTTCTGGTGTTCCTTTAGAATACTTTCTAAATTCTTCTTCCCCCACCTGCAATAAACTAGAAGAATTTCTTCCTTTAGGAACAAAATTCCTCTGAAATCTAGAACGATAGTCAGCCACTTCATCAGCCAGTTCATACATGAAGAACAAAACCTTTTTTATTCACTTAGTAACCACATAGATCTTAGAGAGACTACAACAGTGTAAGTGGTACTAGGTTATAAAAACTCCATTTATTTCACCATTTTTCTGTTACGTTGTAGATTTCTGTGTGCTTCCTTATGGCATGAGGCATTGGCGAGGGCAGGGAGGAGAACAGGTTTGTTCCCTGCTCCCACCAAAATTAAATTTGGAATCCAAAATACGTCATACTTTTACTTGAACCTCCTTAACGTTGGCAAGTAACGGGACTGCAAGCTTCTGCAGTCAGTAATAAATTATGAACAGTTATGGGGAAGGAAGGGATTGCACCTAAAACTAAAAAAGAAAAAGAGAAAAACAAAAAAAAAAGTTGAGTGTACTAGGAACACTGAATAATCATGTTCAATTGATTACAGGCCTGCCCTACAAATTTGAAGTACAGCAGATGTTGGAGGAACCTCAGTGGGAATTAATATTTGAAAAAACAAGATGGATAATTGAAAAATACAGATTCTGCCATAGGTATATGTCTACTTATATTATAAAGGATAGCCAGTTTAGAATTTTTGCATGTTTATTATTGATGTTTCAATAAAGATGTGTGTCTGCTTTCTACAGCACTACTATTTGTTTTTCTTTCAACAGCAGTGTCCCCATGAATAAAATTTTTCATAGAGATTCTGACCTGACTTGTTTGCAGAAAGTAAGTTTTCTTCTTTTAATTTTTAGCTTTTTTTTTAATTTTAAATGTTTCTTTAAATACAAATCTGTTTTGTATCATCAGAAGTCACCTGAAGTTACATTTTTACAAATCAGAGATGTAAACTAATCACAATAAATGACTTCTGTAGTGCAGCTTATTAACTTACAAACACAATGAAAATAGCAGTGTTCATTTGAGAGAGCTGGGGACAACGGCTACATGCCGGTACCAATTTTTAACCTCGGTTTGGAGAAGAAAGAATGTCAAATTAATAATGTCTTGTCTCAGCATGTTGTATGCTCTTAGTGTTGACAACTGTATGCGTTTCGAGAGAAGATTTTGACTTCCTAGTCCTTTGTTCGATCAGGAAAGTAGTAGCATGCCGTGTTTGTCACGCATAAGTGGGAACTTCAATTTTCCAGTCAGCGTAGTCATTGCTATGAAGTTCTAAATAACTACAGCTGTAACATTAATTGCACAAACAAGACGGAAAACCTGCCCAAAGCAAAAGACATAAACAGAAAACACATACGCAATGATTACCCACATCTAATTTTTTTTTTTCCTCTCAACATGACTTTGCTTATAAACAGCTTAAATCGAAAATTGAGTTGGTAGAATACTCTTGAATTTAGCTGTTGTGTAATTGGTTTTAAAGAATTGGTTTTAAATCACCCATGTGTTCCTGTGTGACTGTTTCTTTCTAAAATTTATATTGTACAGTTGAACACTTTCTGTAGTGTTAATCCTAAATAAATAAATAAAAATCCCTTTGGAATATTTATCAGCTAGAAGGGGAAAAAAATAAACTCAGGAAAAATGACAATTTTAAAAAATCTCCTTTTCTTTTGACTAGCTTTTGGAGTGCATGAGGAAGACTTTGGGCAAGGTAACAAACTGCTTCATTGCTGAAGAGTTCTTGACTCAGATAGAAAACTTATTCCTTTCCACATACAAGAGTGAGAAAAAGAGTAATGCCGAAGAAAATGAGAATGAATGTTCAAATGAATTGCCAATGTGATGGCTTTAACAAAACAAAATTATGGAATTTTGATTTTATTTTTCATTTTCTTCCCCTCCTCCCCATTATGGCAACTCTTTCAGAACTATTATCCATTTTAATAATAACTGTTACAGAATCCAGTGTCAGCTTATTGTTATGGTTTAAACATACTTTGAAAAACTCCTCATGTACGTGACCTGACTACACGAGGAATGCTTAATACTAACATTTTGTAAAAAAACGAGTGCCACAGAATTAATTGATTGACCAACAGTCTGCCATTTGGGAAGAAGGACAACCTGGCAAGAATAATGTGCTTCAGTCTTCAAGCAGAGTTTGTCCTCTCTCGAGTCTTTCCGTTTGGGAATTTTCTCTTATTTTTTATCTACAGGTGCACATCTAACGCGGAGTGAATTTGTTCCTTAATGCTTTAGAGATTGTAAGGTTGAATGAATTCACAAAAGAGAAACTTACAGCTTAACAGAAATGAAAATTTTGTAGCTCACTGATTTCAAACTTTCCTGGTATCCAGTCTGAAGTTTTATTCACTTGTGGTTTAATTCATCATCTGATTTTGTTTGTTTGTTTGTTTTGTTTTTTTGTTTTGCCCATTGATCCCTATGGTCAAGTAGCTTTTTGGCATGTTCTTTGCCATCTTGCTCCTGTATTTGGGGAGGGAAAGCTGGCAAGTTTTCTTGACTTCTCAGTAGTAGTTGTGCTTGTTTCCAGTGGAAATGGTAACTCCTGTCTTATTACAGGTTGCAATCTTTCTGATCTTCCATTCTACGGGGAGATACTATGTTGTTCTGCCAGATCATTGTGATTTGTCCACTTCTAATTGCCACTGTTTCCTATGGAAACAAGAGCTCTTGGTTGATGGCAAACTTAGTGCAACAAGCAGAAAAGTAGTTGTCTTTTTAAAGAAAACCCACCAACTTTTATATTCAGAGTCTGCTCTATAATGTGCAGTTCAATAAGAAAACATACTGKTTTGTATCAGTTCTTCAGTTATAATTTCATACAAGTATATATTCAGATAAATTAGTCATAAACAGATTGATTTTGATTGAGAACTTTCTTGATTGCAACTTGGAAATGTTTCATGAGCTATATCACTGTGAATCTTTATAGAAAAAATGTGCTTTAAATTTTGCTTTCTAAATCATGAGGAAACTTGATTTGTATACAGTTATTACTAGTTACACAGATTTATCTTGGGCAGAGTTTCTGAGAGAGGTCTAAAATATATTTGAAAACATGAAGCAGGCAAGACCTTGAGTTTCTATTTAGAGGGGTGACAATGGACTCAATTCTTATTTTAAAAAAATATATATGTGTGTATATATCTAGTTCTACATAACATAAATGGAATTTTAAGATTTTATATGTTTACATTTTTAACTCCAGCTTTTCRTTTGTATAAAGAGTTTGAAAAGCTTTAAAATTGTAGAGTTGCATCCCAAGGAGGGAACTCCTTTACAGGAAGTTAAAATTACTTTTTTATCATGCCTCATAAAATGTTAGTCTCTTTCTGTTACTAAGTGGAAGGTGCAGAACCTGATCATATGAAAATGTGAGCCCTTGATACTCAGTGATTCTCCCAATGCAGGTTCAAGAGCTATGAACTTAAAAATATTGGTGAATGTTCTATGCTCTCTTCTATGTTCAGATCTGCTGGTGCGCAGCTTTAGATCCCGCTACTCTGTGTAATTTACAGACTTGGTGTATCCATCTATATAAGGCATGTTGACTCAGTCTGCAGATAGTCTAAAATGTCATCTTTGGGACTTTCTAATTAAAAATATTGCATGGCTTTCTGTATTTCTAGTTTAAACTACACTCCTGCTGAGAAAGCATTCCTTCCCTACTTAGTTGTGGAGTGGTCTGCAGCGTAAGGTATTCTTTCGCAGTTTTGCATCGGTTACTCTCTAGAAAAATCACACAGTATAAATGTATGTATGTACTAAAAGCTGTAATTAGTTCCGATTTGTAGGAGGAGAATTTTGAACCTCTTGTGTAACAGCAATATGAAGTAGATAATGTTCGTTGTCCACATACGGTCTATTTCCAGCCATTTAAGGATGGGTGTCAGTATTACCCAAGCAGTGGTAACTGTGCTGGCTGCTTCTCTGTTTAATGATTACAATGAGTTAAAGTAATACAGGGATATTAATTGGATTTAACAGTGATGTTACATAAGAAAAGTTTTGAGTAACGCATACTTTTGAAGCAGTTTGCCTCTTGAGAAGAGGACATGGTGCAGTATTGAGCCTTTGATATGCACACAAAGACTGCAGATTTTCTAAGAGTTCATTAGCAGGGTGGTGTAGGAGGAAATATAACTGCTAGTACCATCGTAATCCAGTATTATCACACGATATTGTATGTGAATTGGAAATACCACGTTTGTGATGCGAAGTAATAATTTTGTTGGCAGGAGCCATGGTAAGAAAATAACTAACCTACTTCTCATAATTTATTTTGACTGTGGTTAATAATACAAGTTTGGAAGTTGCATGCTTCTAAGAAGATAAAAATCTATTTTACTAATACTACCAGTTCTGCTACAAGCACATATAAGGCATTACATATTTTTATTGGGAAGCTCTTTTTTTTTTTTTTTTTCCATCCAGCAATTCTTTTTCTGCTAGCTTTGTTTTAGTGTACCTGCTGCGGACTAATACGCTATTTCTTTATGTAAGGCCAGCTGTTACGCCTTGCCAGGTTGTTGCTCAGGAGATGGGAAATGGTTGAGTAGCAAGTAGAATGATACAATTTAAACTGGAAGAGTCAACAGTTTAAAAAACAAACAAAAAACTCCCCAGACCCCTAAGATGTAACTTTTGGCAAATATCCTTTATGGGCATTTGTTGGCTGAGTCAAGTTTTGCTATCCCAGTTGTCAGCAGTGCTTTTTCACAGGGATATACACCTTGTGTTCCAGGGGAGGGGAGGGGAATGCCCGTGTTTTTTTTTAAATAAGTAACTTTCCAAGAACAATTCAGTTGAGGAAAACAGCCAAACAAAAGCCAAACCCAAAACCAGCCAAACAAAAGAAGTTAACACTGTTGCCATTGATATTAAGTACTTTTTTCCTTTTGCTTGCTGCTTTGATATTCCTGACTGATGGTGTACAAGAGTCTACTAATAAAGACTGTATATGCGGTACCTTGAAAGATGTGTTCCGTATTTGTAATAGCTTCTTGTCTCTTGAGCATCGGATCTGGTATTTACTCCAAGTCAGTAACAATAACCAAGTGATTTGACAACGTGTAATACCACTGGAGGGAGCTTTGTCACTGCTGATACAAAACCAGGTTTGAACGAAGAGCAAAACACGTCTTACCAGTGCATGTAAACTTCTGGCTAGTGATTAAATTTTATGGGCAGTAGCCATGTAACCTTGGTATAGATTTGTTCTTTCATTTGTTCTTACAAACCCTCTGCTTTAGTCTCCTTCAGAAAATTATCCAATGGTGCTTTGTGGCAGGGATGCCAGGATGGTAGATTGGTATTTTCCACACTGTTTTCACAGAGAGAATCCTGGCTGTAGGATCACTAAAGTAATGTTAGCGGGTTTGTTTTCATGGACAACTCCAGTGAATTCTGAAGGTGATCATCAGATTACCTTTCAAACAACTTTATTCATTACCCAAATTTGATTCAAGTGTGTTGGTTCCAGCTCTATTTCTGCCAGCAGCAGGAGCCAGATTAACTCTTTCCTGCTGCGCCAGCAGAGAATTTGGTCTGCTGGGCATTACTGAACTGCGAGGACATCGTGTTGTTTGGGGAAAGAGACGCCGTGGAGGTGGAAAGCAAGCAGCACGGAGGTGCGTGGCGCACCTGGGAGGGCCTGGTGCGGCAGAGCAGTGCRGCCCGGCGCCTGCAAGGGGAAGGAGGCACGCTGCGCTGCTGCTGCGAACCCGGCTGAGGAAGCGAGGGACATCGGGATGTGTGCAGGGTGACTTCATCCGGCCCCCCAGAGCCGGCGCATGGGAAGTAGCTGGTTGTTAACAACCCAGTGAACATTGTAATCATATTTGATACTGAACAAAGTATTTAATGGCCTAGATAAAAGCATTCTGGTTGTTTAATTGGAAATGTCTTGCTGTTTTACATAGACCTAGTGCCCTATTTTTATGAGATTTAGAATTGTGCTGAGAAATTGTTTCCATGGAAGCAGAGATCACTAAAGAAATAATGCACTCCACATTTCCTACAGGATTATTCCTTTTACAGCCTGCTGTTCTAAATAATTAACTCTTGTAGTGCCATTACAGCTTAGCATGGATTAAAGGAAATACTTCTTTTTATTTTTTTAGTGTCATAGAGACATTACATATATATTTTTTTTATATAGATACTTGGAAAGACCTTTGTCTTTAAAATAAGTCTGTTTGCTCCTTATGCACAGAGAGGGAAATCCACCAGTACAAAAAAGTCAAGGGTGCACTTTTATTTTGGCAATTTATGCAGCTCTGTCAGGGAAACTTAGAATTATTCCTTCTTTGCCCTTCTCTTGCCGCTGTTCTACACTTTTTGCTTGGTGATGGGTATATTCTAAAACCATCGTCGTGCTTCTGGCCACCTTTGAGGGAAGAGACAATGCAGTTTTTAATTAAGGTAGCAGCAATGAGAATCTTCCACCAGGAGGGAAAACAGCCCATCTCGTTTAGTTACCTATGGTTTTTCTTCCATATGTTACTTCTGACAAACCAGTTAATTTTTCTCTACTTCACTGTAAGCATCTGTAAAAAGGGGAAACTGTCAAATGATAATATGAGGCTGAGACCAAACATGAATGTCTGTAAACATCATACAAGCAAACTACTATTTAGTGCCCATCCATACAGTGCTTTCTAAGCACAAAGGCAGCGCAGCTCTCAGCTGTGTAGAAATCGCCATCGCTTCACTGAAGCCGGTTGTGAGCTGTAAGTTCACAGCAGTTGAGGCTCTGCCCTCCAGAGAGAAGACAGACAAAACTTACTCTCTCTGAAGTTCGTAATGTGAAATAAAATAAAGACAAGATACGAGTATGTAGGTGACAGTTAAATGGATTTTGACTTTGAAGGAGGGATGTGAAATTTTTTTAAAAAGCAGATTATTATAGGTAAATGAATGACTAATTAAAAATGGGAAAAGAGTTACTAAACTATTATCAAAGAATCGCCAATATAACAACTTGAAATACCTAGCAATTTTAATAATAATTCTAACTGTAGAGCTCAATTATTTTCTAAGAAAGGTAACTACTGTTACTTTTATCTGAAGGAAGGGGAAATGGAGAGGTGTGATCATGTGCTATAAAGGAGCCAGGAATAATTTGAAGAACTTGTCTCATCTTTCATCCCTCAAGTAGCGTCTGTTTCTGTGGCTTATTTAGAAATAGGTCTAGCTGCAGAGTTCAACTCCAGATTGTGCCCTTCTCTAGTGGTAGAGGGTATTTACAGCTGGAGCTTTAATTTTAAACCTATACCATGTTATAAATACTCACGGGCAGCCAGGGTAACTTCCCACTGTTCACGCAGACGCAAGCCATCACTACAAGTAGCCCAGCTTGCATTGATTTGAAGCAGGGCGGTCCTCAGGAAAACAGCAGCACCRGTAAAAGGAGCTGACTGCAAGCAGTGTGCAAGTTGCGTGGATGGGAGAATGGCGCATACGCTGTTCTGTGGTCGTCACTGGTCCCAAAATAATGATTTATAAAGTGTCTGATGGTGTTTGACAAATCAGATGAATGGAATTGCTTAATGCAAACTGGAAAATATCTTTCAGCGGCTGCCAAAATGCATGGGAGCAGTAACTCATGCTTTGTAGATCATTAGGACACTTGGGAGCTACTGGAGTGTACTGCAAAAGGCATTACTCAAAGTTCAGATTGAAAAATTTCTTCAGAAATGGCTAACAACTTTGTAAGGGTAATGCAAGCATGAAAATCATCATTGCTAGTACTGCCTTGGGATGAATATGTGCCAAAGGAAAGGGGGGAGAGAAGCATTCCGTGCTGGAAGGTGAGACTGCGCTCCTGTGCTCTGTAAGTAGGAGAGAGCAGCCGTCAAACTGATGAACAGTCGTTCCTCCTGAATTGGCAGCTACTCCAGGCAGCATACATAAAACTCCAAAAGGCTTTATTTTATAAATACATGAAAGTAGAAAGGAGGAAGTCCATAACTGACAAGAATCTAGACAGKGGAATGATACGGAAGCTGTGTGATGGAAGACGCAGGAAAAAACATGATGGAAGTGGAGGAGTAGGATTTCTTCCAACAGAAATGGGAGAAATTCCTTAAACATGCATTTACATAGTCCATAAAAAGTCTAAAGAGGGAAAAGGGCAAGCTGCTCGTGCTTTAATCTTTAAGGGAAGCCCAAGGTAGGAGCTATGCTTCAGGTTGGCTTTTGTCTCTTCCCAGTTGTCCCCTCCTCAAGTAAGAGGGATGGCAGGCGTTGGTGCTGCTCCCTGAGGTGGAATAGATGAAAGTTCAGCTTGTTGACTTCTCTGGGATTTGGGTACGTGATGCCAGTTGTTCTGGAAGGAGAACCTGTTTGGTGGGTCTGATGTGAATCTTGATAAAGGGAGCAGCATGCCAGCGTGTAGAAACAAGGAGACTTCATGAATGGATTAAAGCTTCAGATATTGCCTATCACTCGGGACTTTATCCACGCTTTTTGCCTGCGATATGGAGCCTCTGTTTGGGGTGTTGCTGGTTTTGATTCTGGCGGTGGCTTCATCAGCGCAGAACAACTGTACCTGTGTGACCAACAAGTGGACGGTATGTGCCCAGGACGGACCTGGGAACTGCACCTGCACGCTGGTGGGTTCAAATCACAACATAGACTGTTCAACACTGACTTCARAATGCTTGCTGATGAAGGCAGAAATGATCCCCCTGAAGGAGAAGCACTTCTGGGGCCATCCCCGTGGGCTGTTYGATAATGATGGCGTTTACAATCCAGACTGCGAGGACAGTGGTATCTTCAAAGCCAGGCAGTGCAATCAAGTTTTTTTCCTTTCTACAGGAATTTGTACAGTGATTGTTCTAAATTATTCTAGTTTAGTAAGAATGACTCTTTTGGTTTTGGGTGTAAACTAACTTGGGAGTCAGTTATCTAAATATTTTAAATGAGTCCCAGTTTAGAGGCTAAGAAAACTGTTACAGCTGTCTATTTAGCATAGCGTAGAATGCTTTCACTAGTACTGCAGGCCTGGTGCAGCTTGCCTAAATACACTTTGAGTGGTTCTCGGTATATCTACTTATCGAAATTCAGATACTTGCCCTGGCATAATTGAGTTATATAGCTGCTTTTCTGTTGGTAAAGACTTTTTAAAAAATGTGGATTGTTTTTTTTTTTTAAAGTTGCTGGAACTTTTTTTATCAACAAATAATTTCAGAAATATTACTAAATAACCAAATAAGGTTGTGGTAAGACACTCTACAGCAGCAGAGGCTTTTATACGGAATCATTTGTTAGGAAACATTCCTGTGGTCGCTTCCAGGTGTGGAGGTCCCAAGTTTCCGAGTTTGTATTCAGGCAGCACAGTGAGCTATTCCCACTTGCGCTCTTTAACAAGGGTCTGACACTCCTAGTCAGCAAAGATCCCTTGATCCCAATGCAAGTATAAGTTAACCTTGGTGTTCTGCCCGAATTCAAACTCTGGTAATAGCTTTCTGTCTACTTAAATTCTCCTTGCAATTTTAATGGGAGGAGATATTTTTCAGTGTTGTACAGCTTCACTGAAATACTACACAATGCTTCAGGACAGCTGAAAAAGAGCTTTATTCTAGGAGAGCTGCAGAGGGAATTTAAGAGCAGAGCGTAATTACTGAAGTTGGAATTTGGCCAAGACACTAGAACTGGATGTCTTTGCTACCTACTCATCTGCTGCATTCCTTGTTTGGGAGGTCATATCCACCATGAAGGACATTTTAAAGAAAATAATGCTAGTTGTTAAATGTTGAAATATTGGCGGTTATATTCTCCGTACCACGTATAGATGTCTTGAAGTCCCATCAGTCTAATCTGCTTACATTCAAAATGAGACGGCTACACATAGGCTCTCCAGCAGGGTCAGCTCTTTTATTCTGTTAATTCGTTTCAACATTACTAGTTTGTAATTCTTCTAACAGTCAGTAATGCGCTACTTCTACGACAAACTATTAAATATGCATCTCTGATTCTACTGAATGAATAGGATACTAGGAAAAAAGTGAAGATGCTTTGATTCTGTTTCTACCTTTGTTTATAATAGAAGAGGARGAGACTTGCTCTTTTGGGGGGAGTGGGAGGGTGTTTGTTTGTTTAATATTTTTTGGCTCAACATATACCATCTCCATTTAACCTCACTCTTGTTCACTTACCTGCTGGAAAAATTTGGGCTTTGGAAACATAGGATGGGGCGGATGCATCACGTTTCMCCAAAATTAGATTTTTATGCAATTGCATCAGTAGTATTAAGACACTCAAAAACTTTTGGAGCAGGGTCTATGATTTATTGTGTGCCTTACGGCAACACGTCCAAGCTGGTTGTTTTTCAGTCAAGTATATACATTAGTGCTGATAGAAGATGAAGTGAGAATTTAGTATCCAGGCTGAATTTTCCCAAGTCATAGGAAAATTCAGAACTTAGCCTAACTCCACACAATTTTGCAATTAGGCATTTATAAAATGGATTAAATCGAAAATCTGGAGCTGAGTAGCCCTCAGTGCTGAAGAAACATAGGATTAGAATAAAAATTTTACAAGTACATTGCTTAACCACTTTCTTAACTTATGCAGAGCTGATAAAAGCTATGTGTTTGAGATGCTGGTGCTGTCCTTGCATCAGAGAAGATCATGAGATGTGCCATCTTTTCTGGGGATCTACTGCGGCTTTCAACATTCTTTTAAAATCATTGCATTTTTCTCATTTCTGTCATAAGAAAAAAAATTCTTTTCAAGGTGAATGATGAGATTTTATATTAAAATAGAATACAACATGTAGGCATAATTTTGATTAGAAGAGGCAAAAGGGACTAATTGTTGAAAAAATCTTAACAGGTAACAGTTTCAGCATTTTTCTTTGGCTCTTGCTTTTCTTTTTAGAAGCTGAGATTGAGAAGAGAGGCTGTTGTGGTGCCATTCATATTTTCATTAATCATTAAAGGACTGCCCCGTGAAAATCATGTGTTGTGGTCAGTTATTTCCTTGCTAGTTATCAAGCACCCCTAGACTGCACACTGCTAGGGGACTGGAAATGCACTAGGGTCATTTAATAGGAGTGATAAGGTATGTGTCTGCAATTAATCAAAAGAATGGGAAGATTAATTGCAGTGCAGAGCTCAGAGGACCTCTCTTTGGACTAGATCATTCTACTTGAATAAAGCTATGTAAAGCTACTGTAGGATCTGGACTTGAATAAACCAAACATACCCATTGCTCCTGCTAAGTACTCATTTCTCTCCTGCTGCTCCAGTCATACCACCTCTCGGGGTATATATTACTATCTTTTTTGCATATGGTAGATCAAGTATTTTACTGTAACAGTCCATGATGTTCAGCTTGTTTGACTTTCTGTCCGCTGCTGATGTTCTCACTGAAAAGGAGAAAATGAACTCATCACCTTAAATTTTGCAAAATTAAAATGCTTTTTATTATTCATTCTAATTTAGACATTTCTAACTCTGAAATTTCTAGTTATCCTTTTCCTGATTACATCATCCTGTTTTAATGGCATGTTTGTTCATTGTATTTAAGTAATTAGGCTTTATACTCTTTGCAGTGGGTTCTGTGGGTACAGCCAGCACAGTGATAGTGATGGTGGTTTTATGTTCTAGGTGGCACTGGCTGACAGCTTTCAAGCAGTGCCCTGAACAACGTGATTAACATCCATCTTGTATCCGTTTCTGYGGGGTCTGCTCAGGCATAAATGTATTCAGGGGATTGTTTTGTTTTGGAATGCTGTTTTAATACTCTGTAAGTATAAATACATACGTATTTATGCATCTATGTGTGAGGAGATACAGAAATAAACCCATAGCTGATATGAATTTGTGCCATTACCCACCTGGGTTATGTAACAGAGGGTATGCTTGCTTTAACGGTGGTAGAGCTGTCTGTTGCCTAAATTATGTTCTGCAATTCCAACTGGTGAAGGGCTGCCTTAGAAAGCTCAAAATAACCACTGGCAGAGAAAAAAATCCTGTTTCTGCTACGACTCTGAAGATAGTGCAGCCCCTTCCGTACAGCGCTACTACCTTTGTGCAAATGCACAAAGCGGGTTTGGGCCTTCGCTTTTAACTTTCAGTTAAAACTTTTTTAACCACTCAAGATCTGAGGACAGTGCCAGAAGCAATGCCAGCACTACAGCAAGGAAATGAAAGATAAGGATTCATGGAAGGATTAAAACCCTCTTAAACTCTGTTCCCCCTATTCCCCCTGGTAAAATCCATGCCTGCTTATATAAGCAAGTATGTAATTCTTGAAGGCATTGACACAAAATCCCTGCATTAGTTTGCAGATGACTAGTGTGTGTACACATACGTGCGTTCCCACACCTGTACTTAAAGACACACACATCACTATTTATGTTAGAGCAGGCAAGCTCTAGGGAAAGCTTTGTGGCAGCAGATCCTACGCCACATTCAGCCAGCCTGCAGCCTGCTCTACCTCTTATCAGCAGTAGAATAGCCCAAACCTGCTGCTGTTCTGGAACAACAAAGAGAACCCTCTTCTTGTCCCGTCTTCCCCCAATCAAGAATGATCTCTTTATGGATGTTTAGACTGGGATTATGGCCAGATAGGTTAACGATGTRAAACAAAACACCTGCTGCATAAACGCACCCCACCCCTCTCTTGTTTAGATGGTAAAACACCAGCATGTCCGTGATGTTAAGCACTTAATGACAACTAGATACAAGATCCCCTCCAATAGTCCTTAAAATGTTTAAACCTCAGGGAATCACCTTAGAAAAAACAAACCACTTTTTCAGAGAATAGTTAAAGAAGTAACAAATTGGCCCTTCCTCCTCTTCTCCTTAATTGGACCAGTTAACGCTATTAAACAGATAGTCTTCCTCATGCAGGTATAATTATCCTTTCCAAAGCATTTCCACTGATTTGCCTCAGGKTTTTAAGTACTGCAATTACCTCTTTTTTTCATGCTAAAATTAATCTTGAGTCATTATAATTGCTATCAGAGCAGGAAAAATCAACTTCCAGAACTTTTACAATTATTATTCAGCAGTTCTAACAAAATTCCTTGCATCAGGATTTATCTAGTTAAAATTTCATACACACCAAGCAGCCTGACAAGATTCACATCTCATTTTCATGACGATCCCTATTCCCCGAGGGATAACACTCTTACAGTCCTACTCCAGCACAAATCGAGCGCCACAGAAACAATTAGGGAGACTTTGTATTACCTAAATGAAAGACTGAATGAGAATGCATTTCTAATGTTCCACTGCAATTTTTACATGTGGGCCCAACAGTACTGGTGGCATATGCACCCAACCTTTTTCAGCTAAGTTTTTTTTTTTTTAAATAAATGTCTGTCCTTGTAAGGCTTGAAATGAGAAATCTCAGCATTTTTGCTAGTCTGGTTGCACCCAGAAAAGCTAAGTGGAACAACTAGAAAGTAACTAGATGTGGCTATGCTGTAGCACTGCACTGTGCAGTGCAGACACACTCATTTTTAGCACAGGTCTGTTGAGTTCTCCTTTTTTCTTCCTATCTTCATGTGCTCTTTTCTGTTGTTGGAAATTAGATAGCTTTATAACTGTCTCAATTCTGCTGAAGGACTTAAGCAAAATCTCGAGTATAGAAAGTTAATTAATGCTCCCTTTTTTCAGTCTCTCCAAATAGATTTTGCATTGTAGAGAGCTAGTAGAAGAATTCTGTGATATTCACTATTTTCACTGATGTTTTTATGCAGGTCAGCTGCTTTAAAAGCAGTTTACAAATTATGTGCAAGAATTAGAAGCTAGGAGAATAAAATTATTAAGTGATAGATTCTCAGAATTTCTGCCAGTTTTGCAACCACTAAGCATCCAAGTTGCCCTCTAAAGTGCAATGGTTGTCAGATCTGGCAAGCTGGAAGCAATACGTAATGCTGGAGTTCATTTTCATTACTTCATCTTAAGGCCCTCAAAATCAGAATGTAAAATATATTTGATCTGAATGTTTGTACATTTGGTTCCTTAACTCCCAGTATCTTGTCTATATTTATCTTACCCTAGAGAAGAAGAAAAATACCTAACGCGCTTAACTCTGGGTTGACCAGCATCCTGGGCCAGCAAGGTACACAATGCTACTGCAAGTCAATGTAAGACTGGCAGCACTAAGTGATTCCCAGGAATGCCAGTGCTGAATAAATGGCATTAACAAACCGGACATCTGGGATATCAAAATCAATTCCTTAGTAGGAAGGGATCCCATAGCCTTTTGTGGCTTTTACTGAGAGTCTGTCATTAAAATACTGTAAGCAAGCAAAGACAAGACCGCTTCTTCCTTACAACCTCTTCACACATGTTTAGGAAAGAAAGGACTGTACTGAATTTTGTAACAACTTTTAGAGGAACAGTTTTGCAGTAAAATTCTGTTTGGTTGAGTAATTTTATCTTCTGGATTTTGAATCTTTTTTTTTTTTTTTTTTAATATCAACAACATAGATAATAAGCAGAAATAGTTATTACCTATTAACAAATTCTTAAATAGCATCTACTAACTGGTATGTCAGTGGGGCAAGGGAGGGCAAGGGACAGTTAGTACACAATACAATACACTCACAGTGGATCAAGACAGGATATTCCAGTGAACAACGTTCGGAAAATCTTGATATTTATGAAGAGTGTTGCCTAGTCTTTTAACTGCATGTGAACTCCTGGGATTTCAACTTGGCCAAACAGGCTAAGTGGCATTAAATCCAATTTCTGACTTGCAGAAGGCTGATGGAGTGCATTGTTTCTGCCAAGATTTTAGCCCAACACTAATGAGCAGAAGTGAATTACACTGAAACTTGAATGACAAAACCATCAATCAATACTTAGTTTTTGCTTGGATTTATATAAAAGCCAAATATTTTATTGTTTTATAATAAATTTTTCATTTGAAGCTGAAGACTGTCCCTTTTAACTGACAACTTTTTAATTGTGATGATCAAAATTGGTAGCAGGGAGACTTTAGTACCAAATTGTTTCCACCTGAATATACAGAAAAATATTTTCTTTTATATTTACAGTTAAACTTTTTTTCATTACTTTTATTGGATTTGACATTTGCTTGTGTGAATAATTTCCTACATATACAAAATCTCATCCAGTTCAGTACAACTACTTATATAGAGGTACACAAATACTAATGGACACATCTACACAGGAATATTTACCTGTTAAAGTGTTAATTGGTTAATTGTGCTAAGGACTACTGCATAGTGTATTTGTATTTGTACAGTGTATGTGGAAAGCAATAGCTTTGATAAGCTTGTATCTAGTCAGTCAAGGGGTTTTGATATCGAGTGGTTTCCGCCACAGCAACTTGAAGCAAAGATTTGGGGACAGGTAATGATAAATGACTCTGTGAGCTCCATCCTACCATGTACAGAGTTCACAGGTGTTTCATATGCATTTCATCTTTGGGAAAAAAAAAAAAAGACAGCTGTGAAAATGCTTCACGATCTGAACTCACTCTACAGATCAGTTTTTCAGCAATGAAATTCAGTGCCATGCTAGGGTTCATCAGAAAACCTATACATCACTTAAGACCTCTAAGTGGGTCTTATGCAGCCTTAAGACATGAAAGCTTGCCTTCTGGTCTTCTTCAGATATGTGAATTAYAGTCTTTTTTTGAAGAAGAGATGAGGCCAGAAAGCAAAATCTCAGCTACAAAACGAGTCTTAACCTCTCTCTCTAAAGCATAGAACTTTCTCTCATATTTCCTCAGAAAAAATTAGTTCTATGTATATATATKCATTAAAATTCAAGAGGAGCCATGGTATAAATGACTAGTTATAATGGTTTTTTAACTATATGTCTATTTAGAGAAAAACACCACTTTATAACTATCCAATTGCTCAACCGTTTACCAGATTTTCATAGAGAGACATTTAGTGTTGGTATCTGATAGAGAGATCCTGTAGTTACCTGTGCCGTATTTGCTGCTTGTCTGCTTTGAAGTTTTAATTATAAGCAATGCCGCTTGGGGAGACTTCAGAAGTGCAGAATGTAGAATCCAATTTTTGGCCCCATCCTTGCACACCCAAAGCATCCATTGAGTTTAACAGGAATTTAGGCGAGTCAGGAATGCAGAAATAGCTCCTATACCCTCTATGCAGACAGAGTTAAATAATGCAATTGGAGAAACAAATAATAGCAAAAAGAAATATGCAAAGAAAAAACCACAACATTTTCAGCTGACTTGAAATAAAGTGGAGACTCTGTGAGGTGGAAGAATGAAATTTGCTCCGCAGAACAAATGGTAGAAAGCCTTCATGCTTGGCTTAAGAACGGAGAATTCTAGGTAAAGAAGACGAGAAAAGCAGGCAAATACAAAGTCTAAGAAATAAGGACATTAAGCATCAGGAGACATTCACGAGAGCTTCCATCTCAGTTCTTTATTTCTTGACAGCTGGGACACACACAGGCCTTAGGTTAGACAAAGTACTTTGCTGCTGCTACAGCTCAGCTGTTTTTGTGACTGGAGCTGACAGTCACAAAAATTAATGCCGTGCTAATTGACTGACAGATTTTATTCTTCATGCCCCTTGTGATAATGGAGGCTGGGCAGGTCTTAAAGGAATTTTATCTACTCAGAACACTTTCTACCTATCACTACATAAGGTTGCTTCTTGGCCTGGACTCCAAGATCTGGTCAGTATGTATTTTCCTTGGCAGCAGCGATCAAGAACTGTCACAGGAGAGGGCCTCGGTAATAAAAAGGGATGGACTAATGAATATCTCAGCAAACACTGAACAATACTTGACTGTGCTCATACACAGAGTATGTGACTGCTGAAGGCAAAGATCTGCGTTTCTTTACCTTTTGCAGTGAGAGGGCCTTTGTTTACATGCAAATCCCCAGGGCTTGTATGAAGCCTGGGCTGCCCTGTCATTACCACACATGTCCCAGCCTTACCCCTTCATTCAGCAAATAACCTGTTTTTCACATCACATCATTTATGATGTACTTCTGTCAGCTAGATGAGTAGGCCAGAATTTGCGTATTAGGTTGCCATTTTCTTGGGTTTGGGAAAAGCCAAACATTACCTCCCCACCTACCACTGTCACAACAGAGCTGACTGCTCCCTTCCACAGGGGTGTCACCAGCCCTCTCTCATAGCAGAAAGCACTTCAAGACTCCAGGCCTCCAAAAACAGCAAGCAAGCCCAAGGCATAACACCCATGAGCTCTGAAAGCTGAAGGAGCCTAAACGTCTGGCTCGGGACCTCTTAACAGCCAGGTCCAGCAACACAGGAATCGGGGCCAACCCCAGCCGTGAGGTGAGGCACAGGCCTCACAGCAACACCGTGGGTAAAGCCATGGGAAAGGCATCACAGGAGAAGCGGCGGCAGCAGCCCAGCTCCGCGCCTCCTGGAGGGACACCCCCGCTCGCCTCCCTCAAAGCCACAAAATGGCGGCTCCGGGCGCCTCGGCCGCCCGCCTCATCCCGCGCGCCGGGGCTCGGGTCGGGGGGCGGAGCCTCCGCAACGGCGGCGGCGAGGGGGCGCGAGAGGCGGTGGGGGTGGAGGCCGCCGCCTGAGGGAAGGGGCGCCCAGCCGAGGCTGCCGCTGGGGCGGCGCCGGGCCCGTCCTGTCCCGCCCCCTGCCCTCCGCGTCGGCCCGGCATCGACGGCGTCTCCGCGTCGGCCCGGTCTGACCCCTCCACCTCCGCCTCCCGGGGTGGTGAGTAGGGGAGCCCGGTGGAGGAGGTGTTTCCCGGAGCAGATCCCAAGGACGTCTAGCTGTGACGGCGGCCACAGCTGCCCCGCCCCGGGCGGGCGCCGCAGAGTGACACGTCTCCCTCTGCCCCCCGCCCCTGTCTCCTCACGTCTGCCCATATCACGATAGTCGCCAGCACCGAGGTCGGGGGGTTGCTCGCGTGCGGGATGCCGGGCGCTGACGGCCGGCAGCCGAGGTCAGCACCTAAGAGCGGCTCGGGGCGTCAGGCCGCCGCCAGAAAGGGAGGACAAGGAAAAGGCGGGTGGAGCCRGCGGTGCGGTTCCTCTCTCTGAGAGGAGCGGCGATGCCGGCGGGGCGGGGGGTGGAGCGGAGGCCGCTGTTGGAGCCAGGGAGTGAAAATGACCGCCGCGGGGCCCCTCGGGCGGGGGGTGGCCGGGTGCCGAGGCCTACCCGGCAGGAAGGCGTTTTCCGTGCCCCGTGAGTAAGAGGCTACTGGCTGGGAGACACTTGGTTTCGCTGTGTGGAGTCGTTTTGTTTCTAGGCCGGGTGCAGCAGATACGCCCGCTGCGTTCAAGAGCAAAATACTAGCAAAATGCTCGATAGATCCCGTTTTTCCTCAGTATGTATGAATGGCACCTGTGGCAAGGAGCCCAGTACGGCAAGGTGATGATGCACACATGTCTTCCACAAGGGACACCTGCAGTCATTCTGATCTGGTGGTAATAAAAGTGAAAGAAAAAATCACACTTTGTTTTATTCTGAGTGATAGACAAGACATTGACTTTTTCACAGTTGAAAGCAGATTGGTACCTTAAAGCTGCAACAGGATGCACTTGTAACTGTGACTTTTTTTGTGCAGTGCAACTGTTGGCAAACAAATACATGGTATCTGTTCAGTTGAAATGAAGTAATGTTTCAGAGTTTCGTGTTTGGGTGGTTTTCTTAATACCTCTCTGCTATTTTTTTCTTTGTTTCAGGGTAACCAACCAAAGAAGTTATGAATATCACCTATGGTCTAAAGTTGCCAGGCAGGAACTGTGTTTTCTTTTATTTGGCTTCTTTGACCAAGCAGGGGAAGTGCAATAATCTCTATAGGTCTTATGCAGGATATTGCCCAACTCAAGTCGGTTGTACACGAGATAGATGCCAAAGGCTGGATTTGAGTGGAAATATTAGAAACTGTTTTTTGACTGGAAGCCCGGACTCCTATAGAAACTTTATCGGTAAAGGACTGAGGTGTCTTTTGGATGTCCCAAATACAGAAGTATACGACAATGCACACCACAGTTCGGGAAGGTTTTGCTTCCAGTGTTCTCGGCCATTGGGGGAGAAGATCACATCCCTCCAGACCAGTTCTGTGGGGCAACCCCCACATCATTTTTCTGCTTGGAACATTCAGATCACCAGGTCTTTTCGCACATCACCATCATTTCAGGCTGCACCAGTTCCTCTTTTCTGGATTATTGTTAAGCCAGCTCAGAAATTATTTGCTATCATTCTTGGCAGGTAAAATACTATCTTACTTCCTCTCTCACTGGGGGATCCCATTATGCAAAGATGTATGCATGAGTTTGTGGAGAATGGTAGGTGTATTTGTAGTGTTTTCATTTTAGTATCTGTGCAAAATTTTGTAGGACTGGGGCCTAGACTGACAGTGTGCTCAACAAGAAGTTGTTTCCATTATCAGAGGTTTTAGATGTATCTTTTGCTCTTCTCGTTCTCATTTATGTGTGGTAGAGGGAGATGAACCAAGACGCTAAGGGGCATTCCTTCTTCTCCTGTGGGAGGGAAGAAATGGAATGGAGTAGAAGCCAATTAGAGTATAACCTTCCATAAGCTCTTACATGAGGTGAGGCTACTATAGAATACAGCAAGGGAAGACACTAACAAATTCCTTTTTAACTATGTCCTAAGTTGACACTGTTTGTATCTTACAGGAGTATAAGAAATTGGTGGAAGGCACTTCCTCCTAATAAACGAGAACTTTTTAAAGAAAGTGCAAGGAAAAATAAATGGAAGATACTCCTGGGTGTTTGTAGCTTAGGAGTTTTATTTGTCGTGTTTTATTTTACTCACTTGGAGGAGACACCCATCACTGGGCGCGCTCGACTGTTGGTGTTTGGAAAAGAGCATTTTAGGGAACTGTCACGGATGGAATATGATATGGTAAGATTTAAAGAAAAATTCAAAGTACTCTACAATTGTTAATGCTTTTTTTAGTGATGAGATAGTCCAGTTGATGAGATGGGCAAACAAACCTGGTGGTGTCCTAATAAGTTTTGAATTTCACTCTTAGAACCCCCATCAGTTACCCCCTCCTTTTGTCCCCATCCTTTTTAAGAGTTCCCCTTCCATCAGCAAACCATTCAGGGACACATGATGGTTAAAGAACACATTATATGTATGTAGCCAACATTTCTGACTGTGTTATTGTAATATAACAAGAAATATAAAAATCTGGTAGAAGCAATAAAAACATAGATAATTGGTACATGCTCAGATCTGTCTCATTTTCTGTGCTGATTTGAGCATTCTTTGGCACTTGTTTAAGGTCCTCTCTTCTAAGCTGTCACTTTCTAAGGTAGTACTCTCCACCTGCATTCAATTCTACTTCTTTTTTTTTTCATTGGATCAGCTCATTTTTCTTTAATTGCTTTTTTTTAAACTGTCCATTGCACTAATTTCTGTAACTTTGAGTTCCGTGATTTTTTGTTGTGAAGTCAGTGACACTTGATAATCCAGCCATATACAAATGTCACTGTATTCCGTCTGACGAGAATCTGAGATAAGAACATAGCAAAAGAAGTACAAGGATATATTCAAATTACATCTTTTAAAAGATAAAAAACCTTTTAAAAAATAAATTTGTCCACCTTACAAATTACAACAGAAATATACAGATATAGAAAAATTATAAATTCAAATGGAAATTCAGGAAGGTATAGAAGGGTTTGCCAAATTGTGATGCCAAGCTTAACTGTGTATTAGGAAAACGCCAGATACAGGAGGCTGTAGGACCAACTTTATACTATCTTATTTTTGATCTGTGGTCAGCTTACATCCTTTTAAGTTTATTAATCCTTAACTTGTGGGTCTGAAAGCCTGAATCTAATGTATTGGTTTTGGCTATATGAAAGAAAAATGTATTAAAACTTAGATTTAACTAGGGTGTGTGTAGCCGCTAAATTTAGTTTACCAATTAGTCATTTACTGTTCTGCATGGCAATCAATGAATTTTTTTTTCCAGTGGATGGAGGAATTCAAAAGTAAAATGTTACCTGAGGCAGATGCACGCTATCAGGTTGTGGAGAGAGTTGTTGGTCATTTATCTGAAAGCAATAAGGACATCCCACAGGTCTCGGCGCTCAAGTGGGTTATCCATGTGGTAGACGAACCAGGTGTAAATGCTTTTGTGCTTCCAGTAAGTTGAACCCAATACAAAAATTATTAGTAATATTGAAACAGCATGTTTATGTGTCTTCTACTTAATTTTCACTCTCTTTTTGTTTACAGAACGGCCAAGTGTTTGTTTTCACTGGATTGCTAAATGCAGTTTCTGATATTCATCAGCTGTCTTTCATTTTGGGACATGAAATAGCTCATGCTGTGCTGGAACATGCAGTAAGTATTTGAAGAAAGCTGTCTAAAATTCTTAAATGAATTCTAATTACTTTAATTAAGATTTTTCCTATCACTACCAACCAAAGTTTCAGTGTGACTCTTTCTAATTAATGAAAAATTGAGTTTGAAATGAGAGTATTCTGATACAGTATATCCTTATTACTCATGTAGTACTTAATAACTGTCAGAAGTCCTGTAGGTAGTCAGTGTTAGCACAAAGTCTGCCAGTGGTTTTTTCATAACTATATGGATGGATTATGGCTCACTATTAACAATCATTTAGAACTTAGTCTGGAGATGCCTCTCCTCCTATAGCACAGACATGAGGAACTAGAGGCACTCAGCAACTCAGTTTGTTACTCCTTGACTCGTTGATATCTACAGAAGTGGATATACTTTAATAAATTATTCTAAAATACATGATATTTTTCTTATAGTAGCACACAGTTTTAGAGTGCCAAACTCCAGAATGGCTGGAGCTTGATTCTGCATTTACAGATGATTGCTTTCACAGACTTAATTTTTCCATACCCTGACATGGATGTGTTGAAATTGATAGTTCTTTGCCATTTGAACAGAATGGATGTAATAATTTTGTTGTGCTTTGTAGGTACAAAGCTTTTGTATGAAAAAAGAGGATGGTATGGAAATATGGCTCATACTGTTCTAGATTGGCATGATTTGCTAGAAAGTGTTTCTTTGCTTCCATACTGATTTCTTTCTGTGCATGTTGTTTTAAAAAATTGTATTCATTACCTATCCATCAGTTTGAGAAGACATAATGAGAAGCCTGTAAACATGAAGAACCTGCTAAAATTGCAAAGCTAGTCTGGAAATAGGTAAATACATTTTAAAGGCAGTGGAAATACAGGAGAATTGCTTTACTGCATCTTGTATGATTTTGGATAAGCAACAGTTCACATCGTAGTTTCTTGGGCTCACTTGAGCCAACTAGCTTGTTAAACTTCTAAAAAAAAAAAAAAAAACATTTCTAATAATAAAAATAACTTGCCTTATTTGTATGGAACCAGTGTCACCCAACTGGCATAGAGAAAAGTATTGCATGATCCGTCTGGTAAGTGCTCAGATCAATTTGTTGCATGCCAAATAGAGCTCTGAAAAACAGAAGAATTTCAATTTCTTTCTTCAGGTTCTCTTAGTTTCTGAAATTAAAGGAATGCAACAGAAAATAAAGAATAAATATATTGTGCCTAGTGTTCCCTTATCCCATTAGTGTTCCTGTCTAAATGATGTCTATCTCTTCTCAAATTAATGTAAAGAACAGTCTTCTAGGTCTTTTTATAGATTTTTCATTCCAACTGAGGTGTTTCATGGCGTTTTTACTAAAGAACTCTGCCTACATGCTGCTGTCATCTTATCTCAAGCTTTGAATCTCTCAAATTGGGAGATAGCCAAAATGTATTTGTTCCAGCTGTATTTATGCAGTTGGTGTGGATTCTAGACTGAAAGTACCTTGTATCCAACTGGATTTTTTTGTGCAAGCAGGCAGGCTTGTGCTTGCCCTGTTCCTGTGGCTGCATAGAAAAAAAATTAGTGATTTTTACAGTGTTTCCAAATTCTATTATGTTCTAAAGAAACGTCAGGCAGTAAGGAATGAAAACGGGACGATTTCTGTTTGCAGGCAGAGAAAGCCAGCCTGGTTCACTTCTTGGATTTTCTATCACTCATCTTTCTCACTATGATTTGGGCCATCTGTCCCCGTGATAGTTTGGCAGTTGTTGGCCAGTGGATTCAGAGCAAGTTGCAGGAGGTAAGACTGACGTTTCMTATTATTCTTCCTGAGTTCCATGGGAAAACATTTTTAATCTTGGGGAGATAGTACCACTAAATAGTATGTTTGGGGGGAAAAGGCAAGAGGAGAAATATTATAAGCAAAAGTTAATATTTGAGTATGKTTTTGAATGAAATATGTTTTTATAAATCTGCATCTGCTTTAGTTGATATATRTTTTCATTTGTCATCTTGAAGAACTTTAGATTTCCCTAAATGACTGGATTTAGCTGAACAGGCTCCAAGTACCTGCTTGCCAATTAAGTTAGATGATTGTCTTTTTGAAATGTAGCTCACCCTTTGAAGTTGTATATGTTGAAATGCCATGTTTTTATTTTGAGTAGTTGTTAAATTGTTTCTAAACCAAATAAAATATATGGAATTCTTCAAATACATTGTTAGTGGTAAGAATGGTTTCCAAGATAAGAAAATTGAGAATCTAAACACTCTTTTAAAGTATAAACCATGCTATAATAAAACTTACTGAAATAATCTTTTCAGACAGCATATATTCCAATAAAGTAAAATTCAGAGGCTTTGTGGTGCCATTTTTCTTCAGCAGTCTAATTTACTCTCTGCCTCCTGACAGTTACTGATCCATTTCTTTTTTAAAAAAAGTGTTTTTTTTTTAAAAGAAATTTTGCCTACATCATAAAACTTGAATCTGAATTTAAGTGAAAGAGCTCTTTGGTTTCTTTGACTTCTCTTGATGCTTTTCCTGAGATTTCTTCCAGTTCCTCAAAAACATAAAATTAAACATAACCAATCTGTTTTGGTAGTTCTTATGCTAATGGGTAGATGTGTGGATTCTGAACATAAATTATCTCTAAAGAGCTTGGATATTTGTACAAGTAGCTAAGAAACCAATACATTGAGGAATGCTAGCCAGCATTTTGAAGAGCTGAATTTGGAAAAAGCAAAGTGTGAATCAATCCTGAGACTGCTCATAATTTAGACAGCAAGATTTAACTCCCTGTCAGCATCTTTTCTCCTCTTCTAGGCTAACTGCAACTGATATTTTGGCATCGTGGATTAGAGTTGTGCTTTAGATTGCAAATGGAATCTGRGTTTAAGCTCATAGTCCTAGTGTGCTATAGGAAAGATCTATCATATATGAGATATTGTACAGTAATGTCCTGGTTTAAAACTCTGATCAAACTTGTCTTCAGTAACATTAAACATGTCCATATGTAATGCAGAAGAAATAAGTGATTAATCCTGGCAAAGCTTTCATCCCATATACAAAAGATGCTGAATAGAAATTTTTGTTTCTGTTAGTCACCCAGGAGTGCAATGTCTGTTTGTTTCTTCCATTCAACATTTGCCTMTTGTGCTTACGTGAAAATCAGCACATTTTCTCAGGATGTTTCTTTTCCTCTTCTTCCGTAACTGTATTTTACTTTTTAAAGTTTTAGCACCCCACTCTATGAAAGGGTTATTTAAGCCACGTTGCAGTGCTTGCTTCTGTTTCAGTATTTGTTTTTCTTTTATGTCCTCAGAGGCTTAACTTTTTTTACCTATTTATTGTTTATTTTTTATTATTGACTATAAGTAGTTTCCAGTGACCCTTTGTAGGCCTTTTGGCATGTTAGCTCCAGTTCTGCTTTTTTCTCCAAAGGTAGTGGGTTTGCTTGCCTCAAGAAATTGTTAAGTTCTCTTACGGGATTTATTCATGGTTGTTCTTTAGTCATGTATTTCTGAACTAAAACATGTTAGCTTTGCTTTTACAGCAGTAGTTATTTTATATGGGAATGAAAGCCTAGGAATTATTCTTGGAATAGCACAAAGCATGACTCTGAGTTTTACTCGTGTCCTGCACACTAGTATGTACAGATACTGTACTTCATATTCCCTTTCTTGTCCACCTCACACCATCAGATTTGTATTTCATGTGGAAACTGGTGATTTTGGATAGTCAACTTACCTGGAACTTCCGTTTCTTTAACATATATAGACTGCTCTGGTAATCGATTTGAAAAAATCAAATCTGTCATCTTTATTATGTCCAATTTCTGACAAGGATTTTAGATCAGAGTTTGAAGATCTAATTTTTCATTCCAGCACATTCACGAAAGATTTTTTTCAGTAGCAGATGAGTAGTATTGTATGTTAGATGCCTCAAGGCCCTTTTAGGTGACCACTGCTGAGGCTTTATTGGCTAGAAGCACACTGTGAAAGAGAGCCCAAGTTTTCTCAAGAGATTCAGATTATCTTATCGTTTTCATTTTAGATCTGAAGAAGAAACACATAGAATTCTCAAAAATTGCAGGGGACGCATTTAAGTCTCTTGTATGTTAATGAAATTTTGGTAATGATCAGAACATAACAAATCTGGAACCCTACTTGGTCATAAGCTGTATCTATCATAAAAATTGTATATGGAATCACATCAGAGCCTGTTTAGGCTCRTATCTTGTCTGTGACTGGCCAGTAGCAGGTACATAGGGGAAAAGTAAAGGAAATAACAGCAATTATAGGGTGATAGTTTCTTCAGATGCCATCCCTGCTTCCGCTGTCTGCAGCATGGGTAGGTCCTGTACTAGAGATTGCATTAGTGTTGTGTTTATTTTTAAAAATACAGCCATATTTTTGCTGGCAGTATTGGGATAGACATACACGTAAATAGTCATACCCTAGTGCTTAACTGTAAATACAAATAAAACTATTTAAGGGGTAAGAGTTTAAATGCTGATCTTTTCATTACCATCTTCTTGCTGTCCCAGATTTCTCTTTCTATATGGTCTATTAAGACACATGCATTCAGACCATCAATTCCCTAGTTCTTAAACTTCTGCAAATCTTTTTTGAGATGGATGCTACCCCTTCTTATTTAAAATTGTTGTAAACCTCCCAGAGAAGAAACCCACAAGTGGTTGTAACTGAAGAAATAGAAAACTACCTGCTTGTGTAAGCCTCTGTTCCAGTTAGTGCTTTGGGTAGTCCTGTTGCCTGTTACCAGTTTCATTTCCCTGTCTGAGAAATGTTTAATAATTAAACAAATAGTTTATCTGGCTAGCTGGGAAGTGGTGCTTCAGGAATATATGACAGACTAGCCAGGGATATCTTTGCCGTTTAGTGAGTACATGCACTCCAGTATACCCAGAGCACTTTTCAAGGCAATAGAAATATATATTCCACTTCAAATAATGACTTTATCTTCAGAGGATTATAAAAATAAATTTATAATTGCAATGTTTAAGCTCTGTAAGGAAATTAAGAATTTAGAAAGTGACCTCGTCTATGCTTACTTATAAACCAGTGTATTTGGCTTGAAAAAACCTGTAGAGGTTCAGCTTTGGTTGACTTTTATTTTTGACTTAGTAAAGAAAAACTATCACCGCTACTTTAGAAAGAAACAAAAAGTTACAGATACCTCTGTGTACTCAAGGGATCGGACCACTTCTTTTGGTGCTCTTCATTTCTATCTGTTTTTTCTTTTTTTTTTTTTTTTTTTTTTTTTTTTTTTTTGTTTTTGTTTTGTTTTGGTTTTGGGGGTTTTTGGGGGGGTTTTGTTTTGTTTTGGGGTTGTTTTTGTTTTGTTTTGTTTTTTCTCTGGAACGTATAAGGAGGACATGTTTCTTTAACCAGGTAAAAAGCTGATAAAACCTCTTTCTCTTCACTAACCTTGCACATCCCCATTCTTCAGCTGGTATTTCCTAATCGATGCCCAGACCAGAATGTTGTGACATGTTCCTTATCTCTGCAGGAGCAGGCTGTTTTAACAAGTCCTGATTTGCATTTACTGTAACCTGATATACTAGGGCAAGGCTGCCCAAATCTACATGAATTATATGCCAGAAGATCCTGAGTTCTATGACTAAATAACCATTTGAGAAAACTACCACTGTCTCTTAGTGTGTGTTAGTACAATGTCATACCCTAGAAAAAAGGGAGAGGATTTGGGCAGATTTATGCATAGCTTCTAGTTTGATTTCTCAAGGGCAATTTGCAACTTGTGTTGGGGGATAATCATGACAAAGGAGTGATTTCTGCATGAAAATGGTTATGGCTACATTTCATGCTGTGGGCTGTTTACCATACCAAATAGATCATACCAGGTTTAAAGACAGTCATCATAAAAGTTCAAGGGAGCCACTGGAATTTTTTACATATAGTAAAAAATCTTAACGCCAATTTTTACATACATACAAAAATCTTAATGCCAATAAAAATGAAGTGAAAAAATTCTAGTTTAAAGTTGGCATTGACGCTTTGGTTGCTGCAAAATTCTGTGAGGCTGGCTGATGAGAGGGGCCATGAAAATATGTATAATTTGAATTAATTTCCACTGAATACAGGATCAATGAGTTACATATAATGGAATTAAAGATTACATTAAGAAAATTAGTACTGATCACATGCAATGCGAACATGATAGATAAACACCATTTCTTATGAGAAGTTCGAAAAATGGCTACAATGCTCTAGCTTTGTACACATTCAAAACCAAGAATTTGAGCTTTGATGTGCTTCTTCGCAGTTTATGTTTGATAGACCATACAGCAGAACATTGGAGGCTGAAGCTGATAAAGTGGGACTTCAGTTTGCAGCAAAG
This sequence comes from Phoebastria nigripes, assembly GCA_035582835.1. NCBI lineage: Eukaryota > Metazoa > Chordata > Aves > Procellariiformes > Diomedeidae > Phoebastria > Phoebastria nigripes. The sequence goes on along the minus strand of JAYKAV010000089.1, from coordinate 582,130 downwards.
GTAACTACAACTGGTTTGTTTTATTAGCAATTTACCAGACATTTTTCAGTTTCTGTTATAATCAGAGGGAGTTTCACACTTCATACAGAAGTAAACTGTGTGTGGGAGGGTTCCCAAATTTTTAAAGATATGTAGATTAAAGAAGTAATGGAAAATAAAACAGTTTGTAGGCAAAGACAAAGTCATTCTGGCTAAATTGTATGTAATAAAATTGAAGTTTGTAAAGTTGTGCATTATTAACTGCACAGTATACTTTCTATGTAGCTTATTACTATTAGAAGAAAAAGCTACATATTTATAAAGAGGAGAATGCCAAATGGTGAACTTCCGTAAGTAGGATATATTTAATTGTATGTAAAGATATAAATTGCCCTTTAKATTTTTGTTTCACTTAGTTTCCATCTATTGTGAGAAGTTCTGAAGAATGCTTTACTATATTGTAGTGCGCCTAAAATATTCTGATCTAGAACATCTATTCTCATAACAATACAGTAAAATTTAAGAACTTTTTGATATTGTGATTATATTTTCTGTGATTGCTGATAGTTACGAAGTATATCAATATTGTTGTAGTATTTAAAGATTTAGTCTAAATACATCCATAAAAATAATGCAGCTTTGCTAAAGTAAGACAAAAATTTGGTCAGAAACTACTCAGCATTTTTTTTCATAATCTTGTTTTTTCCGTCACTGCCCCCCCCGTAGATTTTACTTCTAAATTAGAGAAACTAAAACAACTCTTTCACTTCTAGCTCAGTGCAATAGAGCTAGATGTGTTAGATAACTATGAGAGCAGCACCATCTAGTGTTAATATTTCATAAGGAAAACTTCCTTTTCTTAATAGTTATTAATATTTCTTCAAGGAAGAGTTTTTAAAATTAACTTTGATTCTGGGATTGAAACTGCATTTGTAGTTTATAAAGTCATCTATGGGAATAATACAATCCATGAAAAAAATGTAATTGCTGTGTGGGTGCTGACTGCTTTGTAATACCCAAGATGTAGGGTCATACCAGAAAGAAACAAGCTGTCAAATTCAATATCCATTAGAATGTGTATTATATTATTTTAAAAATATAGTGGCGTATATATTTCCTTTCTGTTTTCAGGCTTGTGTGGATGTACGAGCAAGCAGTGTATTTTGGCAACAAATGGAATTAGCAGAAACCATTCAAGGGCAGCCCAAGTTACCAGAGTGGCTCTCCACACACCCTTCTCATGAAAATAGAGCTGAGCACTTAGACCGGCTTATCCCAGAGGTGAGCATAGTTGAAGGAAGTGTGTCTTTTTCTCTTAGGAAGGTTGCCAGAATTAGTTTGGTATTGATTCACAAGCTACTTTGGTATTGATTCACAATCTACTCTTTTAGCATCGTGCTTATTTTTCTCTTTATCCTTACAGAAATTTTCTGTTACAAAGCTCTCAACCTTAAAGGTTTTATTAAATGAGGAAAAATTAAGATAACRCAGGTAAAATGTAATTATATTCTAGGGTTTTTTTTCTTTTGTGATTTCTGATCGAAGTGTAGTATTTTTGCTTTTGAATGGCCTTCCTGCTGTAGCTGTGACAGTGTCACAGTTCTCATCCATTCTTTTCTCTTTTTTGCCATTTTGGAAGCCAGTTTTTAAGTTGGATCCYTAAACTGTCTTCACTTCTCTTGCTTTGGTAGCTAGCCCTAGGCTGTCAAATAGAGAATGCTCCATCCTGTCCTGTCTCTCTGACTGATGTGGGATTGAATACACCTCAAATAACTGTGCCTCAAAAGAACGTCAGATCCCCAGTAGAAGATTTCTTAATAGCCCTAGTTATGATAGGTCTCTGCAGATTTTGCAGCTTGCTTTTTAATTCACATCTCTGTTCTGTCACGTTATGGAGCAAATTTTACCCCACTCCAAGGAATGTGAACTAATTCATGCAGTTGCCCATCAATCTGCAGTCTTTTCTCTGTTCTTGCTTTCAATTTCCTCTCAGAGAACTGCCAAGTGGATGGCTGCTTGGGGATTGTCTTAATTTGATGTGCTACTTGCTGGTAGCTTAAGAACAGAGAACTGTTCCAAGTTTAGTAATCTTAGTTTGTTTACTATTTCTTTAAATAGTGGGGTTTTTAACTACAGAAAAATAGCATGGATTATTTTTTGCCTATTTTTTTCTTTTTAAAAGGTAGTGTTAAAGCACTTCACAACAGCACTGTTCTTCAGCAAGCTAAACTGTGTTTGGAAATTCCCTTTCTTATAACCAACTGGTACATTCTTCTTCTTTCTCTTTCTTTTTAAACTCTCAGTCACTTTAAGTCTTTCTCAATTCCAAACTGTAAAGACAGTTGAAGATTTATTGGCAGAGGGAGCACTAAAATGTTGAGGTGTTTGCTGATTTCAAAGAAGAAAAAAAGATTTTCATGAATCCTTTGATGAGAACGAATGCAGTAAATATTCTAAATAACGGCATAAATCAAAATCAACGTTAGGGGTAGGAGGTTGGAGACTGGCTAGACTGAATATTTTAAATTAATATACACAAATTCTGTACTTTGCAAAAACAGGTTGTGAGACTATTTTGATGGGTTTTCTAACACATTACAGCAGCTGAATGGAAAATGATACTTGTTGTGGAGGCTCAATTTTAGTTAGATTGAACACAAAGGGTTCAGGATCCTTTATTTTCATACAGTTATTGTCTGGCTTATAAAGTGGTAATGAAATAAATTACTACTTATGTTCTATCTACCCCAGGACTGAGCAAATAAGTTAAATAACTGAGCAACTGTRTAGAACTGGCAGTCATGTTATTTCTGTCTTATCTCTTGTAGTGTAGCACGTAGAGCAACCTTCATCTTTTTATAGCCACTCTCACTTCGAAGAGCAGTGGAGGCTGGGAAATTTTCTTCCAAAAGATAATTGAGGAGGAGATGTTTTCATTTCCCTTTTACCTTAAACGTTCTTTGGAGTAGGATGAGAAAGCAGGGGCTGAAGGCTTCCTGTTTTTAACAGAAGTTCACTAGATAAGTGAGGTTAATACTACAAAAGTGGAATAAAAATGAAAGAAGGTATGTAGAGGTGTTGTTGGAGGCTTCCTGTCTGAAGCATTGGCTCCCCTTCATCTGAGAGCTGCCTTCTTGAAGCTGGATCCTAGGCATTTGAAGGGAATCCCAGGGCTTGGTTGTTGTTCAATATCAGCGTCTTTTTGTTTCATTGTTCACATACTTAAAACCTTTTAGAACAGTCTGTTTACCATATATTAATGGCCATTAGATATTCAGAGCCCAGGGGGAGAAGCCAGATTTCGGAAAGGGCCTTTTTATGTCTCTAGTATTTCTCTGTGAAGAAACTGTATTTCTTAGACTCAATTTCAGATCCATTGTGAGCAAGAAACAAGGGTTTAAATCCTAAAAAAAAAATCTCTGCTGGGTGTTACCTTTGTACTTGACTTTGAATATCACTTCAGTTGAAACTGCCCTTCCTCTGAAGATACGAATGAAATAGACAGGTTTGTATTAAAGATACTGATATGAATATTGTTGTGTTTCACATGCTGATGGTTTTGAAGCTGAAATGGTTTTCAGGACAATATAGTATCTATTATTAGACCAGCTACTGTAGCTGGGGGTAATAGGGACAAGGTTTTGGACTTCTCAGGCCACACAGATGTTTCTCTACAGGCTTCTAAGCAAGTTCACAATAAGATGCGATCATATAAAGTGAGAATTTTTCTTCAGGTAACGAAATGGCATGTCTCAATGAGATGACTTCACAGTCTCAGGAAATGTAAATCAAAGCAGCAATATCGCAGGGATTCTCTTTTCATGTAATTAAAACTCATTTGATTTGCTCCCTGTCTTTTAAGGATCTTGCATCTGGTTTTCTGAACAAGTTGGAAGCTACAGCCAAGCTGAGGAATTAGTAAATAAGAGAGCTATAAGCAGTTACAAAGTGGTGCTGTCCTGGAAAGGAAATAAAGGAAATTAAAAAGATTTACCAAGTTTTTAAAGGATTTCCCCCTCAGACTGGGAGAGATTTGGATTGTAAACTAGGAAGACAGAATATACTGTTAAATAGGAAACTGAAATCTCCTAGAATTCCTACGTGGAAGGTGGTGAGATGCTCGGTAAAGGCCTATGCATTTATTTTCAGAAAAAGAAATCTTAAAACAATTTTGTACTAGTGGGAAGGATGCTTACCATTGTTCTGGAGAGAAAAATCATGGAAGCGTAGTGCCAGAGAGAAGCTATAGGATCTTCTAGTTCATCTCTGAACATCTTATTTTGATGTTCTCTAACTTGCTACAGTTTGTCTACCTTTCTCCTAGTATGCTGTCCAAATAGAGCACTGTACATCAGCTGAAGCCTCAGCTATACTGAATAAAGCAGAAGGTTATCTACTGAGCCTTGCCTGCAACATAAAAATTCATCTTGACATGACATTTGCTTTTTTGGCATCATGTTGTTGGCTCAGATTCCATTTTTGATTCACTGTAACTCCAGTTTCCCACTCTTTCTTGTGGAAATGCCGTGTTGAGATCATTTCAAGAGTAATACTAAGTTGGGATATGTCACCTCTACTGCTTCTCTTTTGTTTGCTAGGTCAATTAACTTGTCAAAAAAAAAGTTAATTAATTTACTTTGGCAAGATCTGTTCTTGTCAAATCCCCATTGGCTGTTCATTATTTTTGTTATTGTTTGGGTAGTTATTGCTTATTCCTCAGTCTGCTGCCTTTTGGGATATTGAAGATACATTTATTTCACTTCCTTTTCAGAAATGGGTTTGTATATTTGCCCTTTGCTTATGATGTGAAGATTACTTCAGATAGTTCTAGTACTAGAATATATTAATTAAGCCTTATCAATGTGAAAACTTAAAGGAAAATAAGAATAAAAAATACTGACCTGTGTTTCTATCTTCCCCATAAAGTTCATAAGTATTTTGTCACCATTTTCCTTTTCTGTGCCAACAGAAGCAGTGAAAGATTTGAAGTATTAGCATTATATAAAGGTTGCTTTTCTTCTCCATCAAGTAACAAATCTATCCATTCTTTTAATCTTTTTACTACTACTTCATTTGTAGAACCTGTTGTCTTCCCTATGCCTGCTAATTGTAATTCATTTTGCAACTCAACATTTCCGATTTTTAAAATTTTTTTTTCTTTTTTTCCCCTACATGCTTGTGCTATTTCTTAGTTTTTGTCAGAATTGCAAGGTCAGAGCGTAAGTCAGCCCTGCCGAGGTAATCGCAGTTAATACACAAGAGACTATAACCCTTGGCCTGGTTTGCGGACAAGAGAATGATGTGGCTTTTATACTGAGAGCTGACAGCCTGAGAGGTAGGATGCACTCCAAAAGACCGTAAGGGATCGAGATGCAGCAGTTAGCCTGGTATCTGTGACAGTGGTGAAGGATTAATACTGAGAGCTAAAAATTACTTTTTTCTATATTTGTCTCTGCTGGTAGACTTTATATGAAAGCAATAGGGTGAGGCAGACCTCCCTAATTCTTATGCCTTCCCGCCTCCCAGCACATTGCAGGAGGTGACTGCAATTGTATTGATAAGAAAAACAGCTTCACCTTTGTTACTTACGAGCAATAGTTTTGATGTTTTATTTGAGATCTCCTGAACCAGTAAGCACGCAGGTGGTCTTTATTCTGAACAGCAGTACTTCTCTCTTAAGGTTAACCTAAAAAGAACAGCATTAAAGTACTCTCAGTTCCCAGGTGAATCTATGTACTCACTCTAGCTAGTTAACCTTGTCTCAGTTCTGTCTGTCGTCTTTATTGAGAACACTCTTCAGTATAAACAGTCAATGAAACATGTTCTTATGATAATATCAATATGCATGTGCTTCATTAAGAATGATTTTACTTGTCCTCTTACCCAAACTGTCAAAAACCAATTTACTTGAGCAATATTAAATTGCTAGATTTGAAGTTGCTAGTGATTTTGAAAGTACAGTACGGCTGACCGTGTTGGGCTGTTTTATCTTTCAGGAAAAATTATATTGTGAGCTTCTCAGCCTGTTACTGGCATCTTAATGATGTCACAGAGCTACTGGTGCAAAACAAAATAGCAGCAGTCAACTGAGCCAGGGAAAGAACACTTTCTAACTAGGGTTGAATGTTGCATGGCAGTCACAAATGTACATACAAAGACTACTTTCACTAGAGTGTGTAGTCATAGCTGTGTTCAACAGTGAGATGACAAGTCAACATAGCTTCCCATTCCCATTCTGTAGTCTTTTTAATGGCATGTGAGTTGATGGTGTTGAATAGATGCCTTCTACCTCCTTGGACAGCTTTACATCTAGCAAGAACACAAAGACATCCAGAGGGTAAAAATGTTAATTCTGAAGTATTGTTTTTTACCTTTGCTGTTGTGGCTTTAGTATTTTAGATAAGTGAAACCATGAAAATAGGCCAGGCACTACATAGCCAAGAAAACCAGAGATTTAAAATTGCTAAATAAGTTCAAAAGAGGATTACGTTGCCCTTTCCAGGATACAACCTAAATCTTTATATTTCCATTTGCCTTGAATAATGCTGCTTGACATTAATGCAGTCTTGCAGCAGCTTATGTTCTGGAAGAGAACWAGAGAAAACTCTTGGTTTGTCATAAATGTCAGTTTAGAAATTAATTGGTCACTGAAGCAGAAGAGTGTTCAGCGGTAGAGTTACATTTGGTGACTACATGGATGATCATGCTGTAGAAAAACAAATACTGAAAGCTTTGTTCATATTTTTTAGAAGTTAGACAAGAGGAATATTTGCATGCCTAATCCAGACTTGTGTAACCAGTAATTTGAATGTTACATTTCAGCAAGAAACAGCTGGAGAAACTCTTGCAACATTCCTGGAATGCGTCTTTTTCCAAAACCAGTTGTTAAATTTAAGTTCTATTTGTTTCTAGCCATTTACAGCAAACTGTTTATCAGTTCACTGTAGTAAAGTTAGGGAGAAATATGTTTTGGTACCTCCTTATACAAAGAAATGAGTTAAGAAACTCTGCTCTTCTATTTTAAAATCTGCTGTAGTAAGATGTTCCTGGTGTCTTCTGTGGAAGAATACCAAATTGTTTCAAAATGATGGGCAAATACTTATGCATAAGTGTACTGGAATATTTGATTTGATATTTCAGCCAAATCTAGTGCATATAAAGCGGATTAAAATTTCTGCTCTGTTTTGTAAGTGCAGTGGTAGGACTGCTATGAAAACTGTGTTACTTTTTTCTTCCTCTCTAATTCTTCTAGAACAAATGAATTGACCCATGCTTTTCGCTAACAGGCCCTAGTACTGTCAGGAGGCACCTGGCTACAACTTGGGACAGGTCTGGCCATTACTTTTCAAGAATCCACGGTTATGAAGAGAAGTGGAATACAATATATATTTGAACTTATTTTCCCCTGAAAGGATTAAAAATAAAGCTGGATGTTAATCTGCCCATAGTTTTATGCTGTTAATTGAGGCTAAGATACAGATAATACTGCATAAAAGTGACCATTGATTAGTGCTAAATATCAGGCTGGTTTTTGACTTGGTGTTTTCTTGGTGTTTCATTTTGCAAATCTTGAAAAAATAGTTCTCAGTGGAGATGTAGAACCCTCTAAAACTCTACATTATAATATTTTGCTATATAATACATAGGAACTTGCTTTTCTTGACTAGTTTAAATGGGTCTTGTAGGAGAATCCATGGATACTAGTAGATCTGTGTACAACTGCTTGCAAAGTACTGCATTGGACTTAGTTGTGTGGTATCCATTGCTAGCTCTAAAACGAGCTGCCTGTTTTTATGGACTAATTAAAGTATGTTCAGCTTCGTTACAATGAACACCAACTTAAGCATCCTTTAAAACAGCTGACTTTATACTGTTTTATATCAATTTCTCCACGGTGCCTTTGAGACATGAGATTCACCCATTGTCATACCTTTCTCAGATTGCCCACAAGGCAGAATGATCAGGGGGGAGTGTGCCTGCGCTAATGGATTTTGATTCTCTGGGAAATTCTTTGGCTTCTTTGTGCCTCTACTTTCTAATCTGTAGAATGAAAGCAATGGCACTTACTCAGTGAGCAGGAGTAATTTAAAGTTTGGTCTCTTAGTGCTAATCTTTTTATCCAGAAAAATTTTTACCTTCTAGAGACATTGTTTTCTCAGAACACTTGGAAGCTGTGTATTCAAAGGCTTCTTGGAGATGAGATCACTTGTGTAACTGGACCTTAACTATACTGATCAACCATCTGGATCTCTGAGCTGAACAGTTAAATGTCCATTATGTTATTGGAGATTTTTCCCTCCTTTTTTGAGTCAGAGTTCTATATAGAGCTACTTCAATAATAGAACATATCTGATGAAGTAAATTATTCACAGCCCTTTTTTTTCTTGATGCAGTCATTTTAATTTACACGTGAATGTAAATTAAAAGGTAAAAGGTACTGATGTGAACAAGTATCACATAAAAGAGTTGGAGAACCTCCTATTTATTTATGCTGTACCTTTTAGAGTATCCATTCTTTGAGAGACTGTCTGTGAGAAAATGATTTTCATTCTTCATTCTTAATTTTTTCCCATTATTTTACCATATCGCTACATTTCTTCTCAGGAATACTTGGTTTCTGTTGAAGAGTTGTTCAGTAACAATTCAGGCTCAGTATTATACTCTCTAAGCTTTGTGTACAAATGCAGACCTTACTGGAAAGCCAAATCGCTGACTGAAACCATTTTTGTTTTTCTTATTTAAATGAGCTTGATTTGTTTTCCTATGTGTTCACAGGCTCTTAAAATAAGAGAAAGCTGCAATTGCCCATCTCTTTCTGGACCAGATCCTCGCCTCATTTTCAAACTTAGCATGCAACATCTCCTGGAATCGTCTAAAGATCAAGAAACCCCAAATTCTACAAAGCAAGATCTCTCAAAACCAAAACTGGATTTTCCTCACACTCAAAAAGTGGAAGATATGCCAGTAACTTTTGCAGTTAAACCTACAAACTAATGATAATAATTTTCACTTTTTATGAAACTTGTGGTCCCTGAAGATCTGTCTTGTAACACAAATTTGTCTTTGAACCATAAAGAAGATGTAGCCATTCATATTCTATGTTTCTTTTATGTGATCTCTCACTCAAAGCAATAAGGAACCATGCCCACACAAGAAGAGCAGCGTGTTGGAGCAGAAAGTTTCTTATTCATCAAGAGTTACTAAAATAAATCATTTCTCAGGGGAAACATAATCTCGTACAATCCAGTCGCACAGTAATTTTCAGCTTTATCAGGCTCACCTTGATCAGAGGACAGATGAGCCAGAAGTGTCCCTAAAGCAGAGGAAAAAGTACAATTTTCATCACTTAAGTTGTCTAGTTTATCTTGCTGTAATTTGGGTTAGATCTCTTCAGCTTCATTTGAGAAATAATGAGGAGAGCTTACTGCCTGTTCCACATATAGTATATTTAAAAATATTAAGCTGAGATGCAGTAATAGCCTATGGGCTAGATACACCCCCACTTAATTAGGTGGATTTACTGCTGGGATTTTTCTTCTTTGTAAGGCATTTTAGAATATGGATTGATTCAACATTTTTCTTCAAAGCAACCTGAAAGGGTTGCACAAAGTTCAATTTAAGAAAGGAGTTAAATAATTTTCAAAGAAGTCTTTCTTGTGAAAGAAACACTGTGTAAGAACCATAGTTTGTAGCACTAGGATGCTTTGCAAAGGATGGCTGTTGTCTTTTTTTAAATTATCAGGGTGCCTCATCAGAGGGCAGTTTTACTGCAATGACATTTGATTTGGATATATCCATTTGGATAGAAGTGATTGCTGATGTGGAAATATATTATGTAGTAGACAAATACAACAAGGTTTCTTGACTGCACAGCTTTTGCAGCTGTACCTTATCCTAAAAGGTGACTTCTCGTCAGGAAACTGGCATCTAACTGAGCATCCCCCCCTCCACCCAATCCCTGTGAAGCCACACATTTTATACCATGGAGACCAATATGCACAATATAGGTAAAGCTCTGCCTTTCGTGATGGGCTAGCCAGTATAGCCAGCATATTAATCTTTATTTGCACATTTGAGTTATCCTTGCTTTGCAGTTGAAAGTATTGAAATGTTGATCTTACAGGAAGATGTAGAAAGAGGTGGCAGTGAATGAAAATAAAAAAGGGAAATCCCATTCCTTTATCTGTTAAGATGTATTTGCTATTAGGTTTTTTGTTACTCACTTGTATTATAACAAAAATCTGTTTTATGTATGGTAGGGTTTTACATGAAGGGGACATTCAAAATATTTTACAGTGTATTATATTTTGAAACATTCTTTTTTATATATGGAGAAGGGCAGACTTTATCATATTTCTTCAATTAAATCAGAATGCAAGCTTTTAAAAAGGAAAAAATAACCTACTCAGTGGTGTCAGTGAATATAGTTGGAAAAAAAGATGGTGAAACAAGTAATTCCTTTACTGACTTCAGTTGACAAACCGGGGTCCTTTGAGAAACGCCAGCAACTACTTAACTTATCTCTATTCAGAGGTAAGTTGATGTATCTGTAATGTTGATGATTCTAGGTCTGATTATATTGGTCTAGATTGGCTGCATATTGCTTACAAGCTGTTTTTAAATCTCTGCTCAATACTGCTGGCAAGAGGCAGAAGGTCCAGCCTGACCGTTATTCATCCATCCATTTTTATTCTTAGTGACAGGAGTTTTTGTAACAGACGTTCAGTGATGTGTTGAAGCATTTGGACATTGTCACCTGAAGGTAAACAGAAAAATACACCATTTAGATTTCCCTGTGGACCTTATAGTTTATACTGCAACTCCGAGATCCCAACGCTGCTGCCTCTCTCTCGCTCCAGTGTCAAAGCTTGTTTTGTTATTCAGGGCTCCTGGTTGACATGCAACTTGATGCTTGTGTCTGTTAGGACTAAGGAGAACATAGAAGAGTTTTTATAGCATTCAAGATGAAGTCTGAAACTACACAAGTTTCATATTTCTACTGTCTGTTTTTAAGTGGCTTAAGTATTGCAGTGGAATGCTGGACATGCATTTTTTAAGGTCACCAAGGGAGATTTTTTTAAATTTGTACGTAAACAGTCTTGTAACCATGATCATGGTGATGTGAGAGAAAAGGTTTCAAGGGAGAGTAATAGCTTATATTAGACCAACAAAGGGCTCATGTACTTTTTCCAACTATACTGGTCTGATAAAACATATCTCTCTCCTTATAAACCTTACATATGCATACACACACACACATGCATGTGTATATATATAAAGTGCACACACAAACACAAGAGTTAGGCCTCTACACTAAAACACTATAGTTTTAAAGTCCAAAATGGGATGTTGAAAATTTCAGTTTTTTCTTTACATCTTGAATTATCCCTAATATTTGCCTCAAGTGCTTTGGGAGGGGTTTCTTCTTTCTGCTTCTCTTGTGTCCAACACAGAAGATGCCTTGTGCTCATCTGCTTCTTGGAGGGCACTTTTTCCTTAAATTCCTACTGAATACTATACATTACATCTGTCTATATTGTTGAAGTATTTTCTTTTTTCTTTCTTGAACAGAAAAATTACAAAAATGTTGCTTTCAAAAGGTTTGGGAAGTCATAGTAAAAATTGCGCTTTTTAAATTAAAGAATATGTAATCATTTTAATTTGTGTGTGTATATGTAATAATATATATGTTAATATGTAAAAACTGTAATATATTAATAGATGATTAATAATAATAATTATAATTTCAAAATATATCCCTTAGGAAAATACTATGGTTGCAAGCTCCTGATGATCTGTAGAAACTTCATTGCAGTTGTGTAACTTAATATGTCACAGGAAAAATAGATCTGGAAGGTTGAAGGAATGGAAGGTTGAAGGAATGGAAGGTTGAAGGAATTCAGTACTTGAAAGATGCATGTCATACAAGAGGGAGAATAGTGGCTAAAGTGAAAAAAGGTAAGATCAGTAAAAATGCATGCAGTACTTCACAGCTTCTTGTTGAAAGATTTAAATATACAGTACAAATTTCAGTAAATCTCCTAATGCATTTACTGTAGTGGGAGTGTTGAGAGATTTGATAAGCAGGGGATGTGCATACAAGGCAGTCCTGTAATAAAAATGGCTCCTTATAACTTTTGGCTTGTCATGTTTACTCTTTTTTAACTTGAAATATGTAAGTGCCAGGAAAGCAAAGCAAACGGCTGTTAGAATGCTCTTTGTTCTTGAATTCTGTTTGTAGTCATTAAAAGAGAACAATCCTGCAGCTCGATGCTTTCTTTCGTATATTATGTAGGCTGCCACAGCTTTTTTTTTTCTTCAGTGTGGTGTTGGTATCTCAATACCCATGGTTGGAAAAACTATTTCCAATATAATAGCCTATTGTAAGCTATTTTACTGCCATCAAAATTCTCTCTGCTGAAAATCCTTGTTGTTTTTCCAGATCTTGGGAGCTTTTGAAGGGGGAACAGGATGATCACAAAGTGTGGTTGGTAATAGAGGTAGCAGGATAAGACTTTCTGTCAGCTTCTTTAGGTTTCCAATCCATATTGCAGAGTGGTTTCGTCGCCCGCAGTAAGGACTGATTAATAACTTGCATTTCTAGATCACTTGAAGCACCTCATAAATACTAGCTAAGTTTTTCTGTAATACCTGCATAGGTTGACTTTCTAACAGTTTTGGAGATACTGAAACTGAGTAAGATAGTGATTTTAGCAAAGCTTCACAGAAGATCAGTGAAAAAATCTGGGGCTAGAACTCTGGCATTCTGAATCATTCCTTAGCTTACTACGGCACACTGCATAATGTCTGTGTGTCTAAAACCGGAGTCCTCATAGCAAATTGAAGTGATAGGCTTTGGGTGATTGTTACATTTATACAGTTTGTCACCTTTCAGTGTGTATCTGCAGAGGTTGGATGTACCTCTTTATGCATACGTGACTACAGTACAGTTATTTGTTCTTGATGTAGTTATTTCTTAACTATTTACTCTTATGCGTAAACTGGTTATTGTTTGTTTACTGCCCACCATGACTAAGGAGCTGATGCCTAAATCTGTTGACGTGGTTATTTAATATCAAAAAAAAGTTTAACCTCAATTTTGTGATTCCACCACAAAATCAGGGGTTTTTTGTGTATTTACTGTCACATTAGCTGTAAGATAACTGCAAAAATGCTGGCTGCAATTATTCCTTTTCCATGCCCCTACCCCATCTTTTTCTTGTGCGGCAGGTGCCTCTGCTAGAAGCAGCAAGGGCTGCTGAGAAAGGAATCAGGATAAGCAGAACGGACTCTTAACTAGGTCAAATAAAAGATGGAGTTGAATGTTCTGCCTGTGATAACTTTATTGCTGGGGTTGGCAATTGTTGGCAGATCTGTAAAGAGAACTGACTGAGTGTCTCTGGTGTCCCTCATTGCTGCCTGCACATATTGCAGGCATCCAGTAAATGTGCTGTTTGATCTCATGGAGCCTAAGGATACATACCAAATATAGCCTTAGCATAATATTCCTGGCTACCTTGTTCTGGCTGTGCTGGTTAAAGGCTGCTGTTCTTGGTACGAGCCAGGGGCTCTTACCCTGATTTATGAATGGATGCAGAGAACTGTTATCTCCAGCACATAAATTCATTACAACTATTAAACTAAGCTGAAATTGAACCTGTTGACCTGGAAGCGAATGGCTCCATAACATTTCATTAATCCTTTGAGATGTTTAATTCCTGCTAATTTGATATTTCAGATATGATCTTCTCTACAGATATAATGGCTTAATTAGTATACATTACATGATGTCTCTTCACACTACAGCGTGTACAGTATTTATCCACTAGAAAAGTAATTCAGTAGAGCTCAATTATAATACATTGACTAGAGCATAAAAGTTGAAAAGGATGTGTGCAGTAGTCATTATATTTTAAGCATAAACATTTTTCAAGCAGTCTTCTATTTGTTGATATCTAAAATGATGTTCCGAAACCTTTTGTTACAGCTTACTAAAATACTTCAATTTAAAATGGGGTTCTGACAATACTGGATTAATTAGCAAATAATAAGCAACATTTGGTGGGACAACAGCTGACAGAAACCTGATGTGTAACTTAGTCGCCTGTATAATATCCTTAATACAGTCTTTCATATTGTTGGAGACCAGCAAAATAGATGTGAAAATACAAATTTTAAGAATAACTTTCTATTTGGTATGGTTGTCTTCTATATCTTAATTTGCTGGCTGACAGCACTTTTTGGTGATAGATACCAAAACACGTTCTAAAATTTATTTTGTAGCATTCAGCTTGCAAATCTTTTAGTTGAAGACACCTGTTTCAGAGCACASAGCTCCATGTGACAGTTCAGGACAGCGGTTCCAGTCGGAACTGCAGGGAACAGGCAAAGAGAAAGGTTGTAAGTCTTTGGAATCTGGTCATTTTGCTGCTGCCTTCCTGTGAAAAGTCACAGATATGAAGAAGCTCTGATAGCTCATCATAGAAACAGTTCATTTAACAAGTGGAAGTAAAAATTTTGCTTGTGGCATATGCTGCATGATCTGACCTGCCTACTTTTTCCTTCAGCTTTCACTGGCCTGTAGATTTTCATGGGAAAGATGTGTTTGTTATAACTGTATTGGGACATATTGTGGACAGCCTTGTGGTCATTCTATTTTTGTTTGTAATGGCAAGTACAAAGACTGTTTTCCAAAGTGAGTTCCATCAAAATGATACAAGTTGTTTTTTTTCATGTTCGTGAGTGACGTCGTGGTCAAGGCCCTCCAGTTTCTCTCAGGTTCTTATAATGCTTTTTCTACACAATCCAATGTAGAAAATTCATCAAATGCCACAAAAGTAGGGTGAGCAAACCAACCTTTCAACATCAAGTTAATGTGAAAAAAGAGGRTGTAAGGTGATCCATGCATAAGCAACAGAAGCTACTGAAAGTGCTAAATGGGCTGAAAACTTGATAAACCTTATAGGAAGTTCTAAAGTGCTTGTGCAAGTTTCATTGCAGGTTCTTCATAGTCTCAAATACCACTTTTGACCTTTTCAAATGGCTGTTGAGGTCAACTGAAGGGGCCACAAAAGATGCAAGAATCTGCTGGAAAAGTGGTATTTCTTAACTCCCTCGCTGCCTGATTTCTAGAATTGCATAGAGGATTGGGTATTTGACCCAATTGTCAAATGAAATATTTTCCCAAAACTTTTAAAGGATGTTTTTTCATGTAGGTATTGAAGTTGGTTTTCTTTTGTCAGATCAGTGTGTACAGAATAGTACCCGAATTTAGATGACTCCTGCCCCAACCCAGATGCTTCCCTTCCTACCGCGCTCTGCAATCTAAGGCTTGAGTTACTTAAATTTATCTCTTTTTCCTTTCTAGCAACATTGATCTATATTGTATATTTGGAGAATAGGAGCTGCTTATTCCTGCCTGGGATATGTTGTCATCAGATTTATTCCATATGTGTATGGCATAAATAATGAAGGAGTAAATGATGAAGGAATAATGTAGCAAAGCTGCAGCAGTGTGATTTGTTAGCCACAAGATGGCAGTTGGGCTGCCTGAGCTGGTCTTGAAACTGATGCATTGCAACACCTTCATTTTTAGTCTGGCTTTAGTAAATTATCAAGGTGATTTTCCCTTTCAGTGTTAACTGCAGTGACTCTTCCCTGGAGTAAACACGAAACATCGTCCTTCTGAGCCAGTGAATCTCATGTGGTTCTGTTGAAGGCTTTCAGTTCTTCTTTATCTGGATAGCAGATAACTTTACAGAAAGCTGCTATCTGGCAAGCTTTACTTTCCTTTAGCAGAAATGATCAGAAAGGAGTGACTGAGTGAAAAATTGTACATGCAAAAATTAAGTATGCACCATTGGATTTACACTTGTAGTAGCCAGTTTTGAGCCCCTACTGCAAATCTGGTCTGCTTTCCTCCTGCTGTAGGGTAACAAATGAAGACAGAACATTTTATTGTGGTGCTGACGACATGCTTGTCTCCGTCTAATGATTAAAGCAGGATCTGTGCTCTAAAGAGATAAGAGATGTGCTTCCACCTGTGTTTCTGATGTCGTGGGACTTGTTTTTTTTTCTTCTTCTACAACCTGTCAGGGAGCAGCGAGAGTGAGGCTGCTACATGAGGGAAAGTGAGCCGGGAGCTGAGGGTGACCACAGCACCAGGTAGTCATCTCACAAGCCCGGTGAGCAGCACGGGGTTGGTGATAGAATTGGGTCCCACTGACAGTCCAGTGATCATCAGACAAATTCTAGGTGACGGGTCTTGTCCAAGATCAGGGCGGGAGGCCCAGCCAACACACCAGGATCAGCAGGGGGCAGGGCTGTGTACAGGCTTACCTCCAGCAAAGCTCATCAAGGCCTGGGGGCTGAGCTGAAATGGAGCCCTGGGTGGTGGGTACCTGCACAGAGGCTCCTGCTGAGGCTGGTCAGGGCAATTAAGGCCTGCTGGCGCATTTGGGCCCCAACACAACCATCCTGGGATAGGAGAGCCTGTTTGACTGTATAATGTAAGAATGGACTAATGGTGAAGTTCCTAGCTAAGGAATGGAGTCTCCAGATTTCAGTTTCCTATGCCATCTTGCAAGGATCACATAGATTTTTAGTGTGTAAGTTTCTCTTCTGTAAAACAGAAATATGAGAGAATAAGTTCAAGGATGGCAAGGATGTATCAGGATGAATATGTATCTGAGGTGAGGAGAAAACGAAAATACAAGGATAGGCTGTTTTTATTTTCTTCTCTAGAATTCTGTTTTTAGAGTATGAGGGATAATGGAGATATGTTCAGGAGGGGGGGTGAAATGAGAGGACTCCGGTTTTGTTCTGTGGTCTCAGTGCTTGGTGTTCTCTCTTTCTCTCTCTTTCTCCCCGCCTYTGCCATTCCATGTGAGGTATTCCATGAACTAAAAGGGTGAAGGGAAATAATTGAGCTTGGTATTTGGAGGAGCTGAACATGTGTCAGCTGGATTTCAGAGACTGCTGGGTATACAAAGAGTGTCTTCAAATTCTGAGCCTGGAGAAGGTTTCTATGTCTTCTTTAAGCACTTTAACAAAATGGCAAATGATTCTCAAAGCAATCAGAACCTCAGCTAGCACTGTGTGTGGTGGGGTTTTGCCCACTTCTTTGCTGTATCCTCAGCTGTATCACCCTCCCATTACTTTGATAATACAGATGAGGCTATACTGGTCTGTGTTTCACCATTTTTTCAGCCAACAAGCTAGAAGGAAACAAAACCCTTGAGAAGCAACAGGGTCCAATTTTCACTGTCAACAATGAGGCCTCTATTCTGTTCACATTGAAATCCCTGGCAAAAGTCCCAGTAGTTAGATCTGGATTTCTCCCTCCTTAAAACAATGTTCTTCCTTTTGTGCTTTATCCTCTGCTTGTCAGAATCAGCTGATTATGAGCTCCTGCATAGATGACATTTTATCTTCAGTAAGCAGGAAGGAGGCACGAATTAGGGATTAGAAAAAATGTTCAATAATTAGCTATAGAGGAAGGAAAACATCCAAAAAAAGTACACAGAAGGAATTGGCTTACTTCATTTGACTAGGCTGGAAAGTTCAGCTGTAATGATAGTGGTTAAGTTAATTATGATGATTTGGTGACAAGGAAGCTAGCTTGTCCCCAAATGATGTGTATTATTTTTTTCACCAAGATGAAGTAACTGCACACTGCTGCTGCTGGGTGTCAGAATCACAGATATCAGGTATTCCTTGTATACTGCACACTCATTCAGGGTGTCATGCATGATGGCCCAATTTGATCACACACTAACTCCTAAGCCAGAGTTCAGATAAGTCTGTGGAAGGCTTTAGTGCTTTCTCTAAAGCCTTCATTATTGTGAATAACTGTGATGGACACAGTCTTGGACAATATGGTGGGTTGTGACCTCTGGTATTAAAAAGGAAAATTCTTACATTTTAGCTGAAGCTAGGGGAAGTGTGTCCTGGGGCTGTGCCAAGAGGACTAACCTATCTTTAGTAGTGACTGCTATCATAAATGCTGCTGATCCTGCATCATCTTCTACTCCCACAACTCTGTTACAGCTCCATCCTGCTTTGGCTGCAGCTTTAATGACTGGAGGTGTTTGTGGGCATAGCTAACATAACATACATATTACACATGTCCCTGTATGGTATTAGAGAACTTCTCATGGCTGTCTCAGGGTGTAGTATTTAAATGTGCCCCAGCTTCAATTCCTCATGGCTGTTTGGTCTCTCTTGTCATTCTGGCAAACTATTTTTAATACTAACTAACTTTTGACATGCTGACTTCTCCTTATCTTTGTTGTCAGTATTGCAAGAGAGAGGATCCACTGAAATGACTTTTCTGTGTGGCTATGGAAGCCATTGAGACGTATGGACTTCTTGATTTTTCTCTGTGAGCAGGTCCCAATCTATCAGGCCATCCCTGAAGAAATCTCCATCTCTTAACTTTGGACTTTCAGATTTATCGTTTTAATGTTTCATAGTGCCTGTGGGATATATATGTCAAGAGGCATCACATCTTGGAGGATGTTTCTTAATGGCTATCATGAGCTGATACATCTAGGACTTTAAGAAGGAGGACCTTGAATTTGACGGGGATATTAAGGGCAGCTAATAAAATGAACACAGCATTAGCAAAGGGAAGTGTTCAGAAGGTACTCATGCACTGATATCTGATACACTGATCAGTTTCCCAAGCAATAGCAGATTTGGGAGTCTTTAAACAACTTTTCCTTTTATTGCCATTGATGTGGAATCAGGCTGTAACTCATTGCCAGCAGCTGCTGGCATGGCTGTCAGGCATGGGTGTGAAGGGATATGGCTGCTGAGGGTCAGAGCAGTCACACCAAGATGCCATGATAAAAGCATAGCTATTTTAGAGGGAAAAAAACCCCACAAACATTTATACTAGTTTTGCTTCATTTTAGTACACTAATAAAAATGCATTTTTGCCATGTATAACTTTGTCTGCACAGAAACACTTTGCTATAATGGTTTACAAGTTTCCCTATATCAGTAAAATGTTCCTTACAGTCATTTGGACTTGGTGTCATTTTTATAGACTGTGTACACAATTCTGCCTCCTGGAGCAATAGGAACAAAACACATGCAAGCCTCTCCTGCAGGAGCCATAAGCACAGCTCTTYCTCTCTAACACTAGACAGAGCTGCTTTGTGACCTCTGTCTTCCTCTAAGGCTTCTTCCACCTAACCTTTTTTTCCTATTCCGTGCTTTTCTCCTTTAAACTTGGTTGCTTGTGAAAAATGTAAGGATAAATCCAGATAGCTACTCTAGCTACTACTCTTTTCTGCCTCTGTTTTAAAATAACAAGAAAAGCTTTGACGGTTAAGAGCATAGGCGAGATGAAGTGGCTTAACCCATGGAGTATGGCAGTGGCTGCAAGTAATGCATGGCATCTTGAACTCTTCCTATAGAGACTTTCACCCCAGGTGCTGATACATCAATGACTCTTAATGTGCAATCTATTAGCATGTTTCACTGTAACAGTCTAATGAGTTGTGGTAATCCAGCCTGGAGGTCAGAGATGAAAGGCTTGCTGTTGAAGCTGCTTATTGAACTTGATTCCCCCATCTTTAGAAGGTCAGAAAACTCATCCACCAAGAGAACGACCTTTGCCAGGTCACAGAGACTGATGGGCAGGTTGGCCTGTGCAAATCTGAATTCTGAAACCAGTCTTGAAAGCAGATAGGAGTGATTTCCTGTTTTCATTAAGACAAGGCTACTCTGTATCATTGTTAGTTTAAAAGGCTAACGTAGGAAATCCTGCATCTTTTAAAATAAAATTGAATATAGAATAGAACATTTTCAGATTAGTATCCTGATAGGTCTGGACTGCAGTACCTCTTTGGACAGAATGAGATCATGTTTTCATGTGTCTGCTCCAGTCCATCAGGCTGACCTAGTGAAAAGGTAATAGAAAAAATGCAACAAAGAAACTGTCGATACTGAGACAATTTAATTAGGATTTTTTGCTGCCACAAAAATTACCTAAATAGAGAATACAAAAAAAACCCACAACCCCAAAAAACCTTGGCAAAACTACAGCTTGCTCAGGCATCCTGAGGCTTTAGAGATTCTGGTGCAAAGATACCTCATAAAGCTGTGTGTGATTTATAGAAAGGAAAGTGTTTAAAAAAAAAAAAAAAAAGGGAATCTATATCTGTATCTCTCACCCCCACAGGTGGGCTTTAAAGACCCAAAACTAGTCACCTAGGAAACTTAAAATCTTGGAGAATTCTCTCCTTTAGTATAAACAATTTTTTAAAACCTCAGTATTGTGATTAATTTTGACAGTAAAACGTATGGATTTGCACACTGTTTGTGATTTGCACACTGTGAAGTGTCTGAGGTCCCTCCTAGTGGGAGGTTTGAGCTTTTTGCTCTTTCAAAGCCAACAATTTTGGCCAAAGCTTTGTGGAAGAAACAGAACCACCTTCTCCACCCCCCCTCTTCTGATTTCATAGATGCCATGTGGTTGGGGTTTTGTTCCCTCTGCTTCCTTTGATTTACACTGTCACACAGACAAATCAAAGCCTACCCTTTATTTATTGCAGCTAGCAAGGGTGTGCTACAGACTTAATTCAGGATATGGACTCAAATCCTTCCCTGGAGCAGAGCATAATACTTTGTCATTTGCAAACACTTGGAAGCACAGTGCTTCAGAATTCCTGTAAACAAGACTAAATTCAAGGAAAATTTTGAATTACATGTGTAGTTTGAATGAATACATTGGAATCAGAGTAGCACGCAGCAAGATGAATCTATCCATCATGGGCATTTAGTGTAAAGCCTGTATTTGCTTTTCTTTACTATCCACATAGATTCGATCAACATAGCAGTTCTGTCATTTGCTAAATACATGGGCTCTGCTCTCCAGGACACCAGCTCATCAGTTACCAAGTGAGCAGCCTGTCATAGGGCCTGCACAGACCATTTGTAACTGTCACGTACCCAGAGATCAGAATCTTCCCGGAGTCCGATCCTTTGATGGCTTGGAAATAGGCTAGCTGTACCTGATAACAGGCCTTGCTGGTTAGAAGGGAGAGTGCTGGACCTGAAACCTAGACATGGAATTGGCAAATTTGGGTCTCTTGAAGTTAGATGGTAGGCACCAGCCTGCAGCACAGTAGCTTTAAATTTTTGTATTAATTTTCCATTGATGTCCAAGAACACAGGCAATCACTTCAACTCACTGTTTTTGGAATTTTCTCTCTTGAATCRTAGTCTGCTGTGTTTCTTTAGAAGAGCTGCAGGAAAGGCATGGAAATCATGTCACAAACCTGGGCTAACGTATAGGCAAAATCTAGGCACAACAAACAAATGCTAAGAAAGCTACACTACCTGAACTGAACCCCAGCCCAACTCCAGAATGTTTTATCAAGCTCTTTCAGATGCCAAACTACTGTGTGAGTTACAGGGTGCATTTTTTTGTTGTTTGGTTTGGTTTGTTTTTTTCTTCCATATTCCTGCTCTCTGGAAAGCTAAGAATTTACATCTTTCCCTGAGTCTGTTTAGGCCTTCAGTTACATTGTTTTCTAGTCCTTAGTAAGTTCCTTAAATACGGTCAGGATGATAGTTTGCAACCATAACTAGTTTGGATCTTAAAGGTTTTTGGTTTTGTTTTTGTTTTTTTTTTGCACAGTTCAGTGCTTTCAGTTCCTGCTGTGTTTTCTTGTACTTTCCTTCTTAGTTCTCTGCAGAGAGTAGCTGATACGTTTAACTTCAACAGAGCAGGAATTGTATAGTGGSTGCATGTAGTTCTAAGCCAAAATTTCCCAGGGATTTTGTAGTAAGGCCATTTGCCATAGATTAAGTGCTCTTTAAGGATATGTTGAAATACTTCTGGTTTTGGATTAAAGATTCCGTGAATATTGTTGACATTCTAGGCCTTGTGAACTATAATACTTCTTTGGGAGCATCTGTATTCTGTCACTGCAGTAATGCATGTCAATAAAATAACTAGGGTGACCTAGATAATGTCAGTCGTGTGTCTCTTCATCCCTTCCTTTTGTCACTAGCAAGTAGAGGGGAAATTTTAGTGTCCCTTCTTGTTCCTGTGGGACTTCTGATAAATCTCAGGTTCTTCAAAAAATGATGATAAAATATTTTTGTGTCTTGTAGACCTGTTGCTCATTAAGTCATTTAAGGTTTGTGATCATCTGGGAAATTGCTATCTACTTGCATTTTTCTTATTATTAAATATATGGAAAAGGTGAGCTATGGATGCACTGCGGTGGAAGGATGACCGTGCCTCTGGGCCTATCTGCTTATGTCYTTTTTCCAACCGGAAATTTTGCCTAGGCAGACCTTGAGACCTCAACATGTCTGGTGAACTGTCCATAACATCACCTCCAGCGTGGCTGTCAAAAAGCCAAGTTTTTCATATATTTCTGTTGCTATTGCTTAGGACAGCTGCAGCGTGTGCTTCATGAGTACGTCACTGCTGTTATGCTAAGCGGCACATGAACATGTATTTCTGTACTAGGAATCCCAGCACACCTAGTATAGATCCAGCTGAAACCTCCTGTTTCCAAGGGAGACCCTGTCACAGCCCAGCAGATCCCACTAATGCAAGACTGTTTCAGGTATTCAGGCTGATAGTTCTTATTCTCAATTTTGTGCCATTACACCTAGATAGCTCCCCTAAGGACTAAAACTAGGTTTTTTCTTTCACACCCTTCAAATACTTTATGATGACATTGCATTTTCACTTCCCCCTCCCTACCCAGATAGCCTCAAATCAGACTGAATCCCCACATTCTCTTATCATTTATGTTTTCCCATTTTAGTTTCCAATGAGTTTGTCAACATCTGCCTTTGACTATGCTAGAATACTCATAATTGTGTGATTCTGTATCTCTGAGTTGTTTCAGTGACATTTCCCACTTAGGAAGGAAATGCCAGACTTCCACCGTGTCTTTGCTTTTCACAGCTTAGGTCAAACCCTGTCTGAATGCTAACATACTTTCCTGCATGTTAATTTTAGTTAATAGCTATTCAGTAAAACAATGCATCCAGCTCAAGATATATGACACAAATTAAGCTGAACGCCCAAACAAATTCAGCAACAGACCCTGGCCTCAGTGGGCTCTTTAAGTCCAGTGTAACATGCATTTACATTGTTTTATTTCTCTCTCAAACTGTAACTTGCTCCCTGTGGGGTTACACTGAGTTAGTTTCATTTTCACATTGTACTAGCACCACGATAGTCTTGCATTTAAATAGTCTCATTTCATTTTGATATCATGATGTCATCTCCACAGAGGCGTGTTGAGACTGTCTGGAGAATTTAGTGATAATGCCAAGGCAGAATCAAGCAGCACTACCCAAGCTAGCCAGTTGGCTAGATGCATTGCTGTGCTGCACAGTAAGCTCAACTTCAATTTCTGAGCTCAGTCCTGTTCTCTGGACTGATAATGCAATGTATTTTTATATCCTTTGAGCCCAGTTCACTCTCTCACTGGCAGGAAGCATATGTGTATGGGAAATAAGGTCTCTGGTAAAACTAATAGTTTTGGTCATGTGCAGGTCAGCGGTAGCTRGGAAAGGACACAGGCAGGGCTGGTTCTCTTATGTCAGTGTTTCTCCATGGCTGTAGCCAGCGGAGAATTTTCTATGGTGTCTAGTGATGATTAAAGCTACCTGCTGGAAAATCCCATGACGGGGCAAGGAAGGGTGAATCCATCCCCTAGGCGCCATGGAATATGGGTGACTCTAAGCTACTACCCGGCTGTTCTGGAGCCAAAAATAACTAGACATTAATGAGCAGATGCCCAGAGTCCTCTGAGAAACATGTATACACAGCTACTGCAGTGCCCCAAGTACCCTGAATACCATGGTAACGCAAAGCACTTCCAACTGTAAATGTCAACATCCTAATGGCAATCCCTGTACATCTGTCTGCAGTCTGCATTTCATAAACAACTCACAAGCTGTGTCCTGCCACATGAGAATTTGTGCTAGACCACCCTCTCCCAGCCCAACATGAGCCACTCGGGGAAGGAGGGATCCAAGTTTCAACTGTTAATAGCACGTCTCCTAGGCCAGGATGCAGCTCTGGGACTTTGCCCCACACCCTCAGCTCCAGAAGCACCTTGACTTCATGGCAGCAGCAGAGCTGGTACTTCAGGTCAAGGGTTTTTTTATTTATAGAGCTGCCATTAAATCAGTCTAACACAGTCATACAGTATTTATGGTAAGATTAGACACATGACTGCATCCAAAGCAAATAAAGAGATTCTCACTTCTTGGTGGAACATTGACTTGGAAGGGAAACTCTAGYTTTGATGTGCGGTTTTTTCCCTACTGTAGTAAGATTTCCAGGGACAAATTCAATTAGGCTGTTTGACTCTAAAGGTGAAGTCTTTGTGGTTTGTGTTTTTCTTTTAATTATTTTGTTTAAAAATAAATGAGTTCTGCAGCTTTTGAGCTTGAGGGTTAGTCGTTTGGTTTTAATTCCCCCCGAAAGCGGCGAGACTGCTTAGTGTGAACCTACAAAAGCAATTCTGTGAAGCTGCTGGTTTTAGGCGTTTCTAGAATGATGCAGGAATAAAACCATTTGTTAGAGCTACCTCTGGGATCCAGTGCCTATATACATTTGTCAAAGGACACAATATTGAGTGCTTCATTTTCCAAACACTAGGCCAAGATAAATTATATCTGGGTGTTGAGCCTTCCTGATATAAATCAGTGGCATATCAATAATAGGATTCAGCTTCTCTCTGAAATTTTAAAGTAAATATGCTAGGATCCTTGTGGGAAATAGTAGGTTTCATTTCATGGACTTCTGCAAGGACTATTGTCAATGGAGCC
Source organism: Phoebastria nigripes (assembly GCA_035582835.1). Lineage (NCBI taxonomy): Eukaryota > Metazoa > Chordata > Aves > Procellariiformes > Diomedeidae > Phoebastria > Phoebastria nigripes. Next base: position 557,329 of record JAYKAV010000089.1, on the reverse strand, counting down.
TGCTTTTTAATCTGGTCAATAGACTAATGGGAAAGTAAGTGTAAAAAGACACAAACTGAACAGGATTGGGATGATGCTTTGGAACMAGTCTTTCTGATTGATAAAGCAGCGAGGGCATTTGGAAGCCCAAATTGATGCAAGTTCTTTAAGGTTAGAGATGAGGAAATGAATGCTTTTTAAAGGTCAGATGAGACTTGGAAGTTAAACTGAGTTGGGAAGGAAGACAAACAATATATGGAACTGAATATTTACTGCATTAGTCTTTGACTTTAGAGGCCTGGAGCCAAATCTTCTCCTAAGTCTTAAATAACAATTGTTTGGTGGTTGGATTCCAAGCTTCACTTTTCACATCAGGCACAAGTGCAATTCTGAAATCTGTTTGTTRTGATTGACATTTTATATTGATTTTAAAGTACTTTTGCTCACTTACAAGGTCCTCAGTAGCACTTTCATGGGCTGTCTTTCAAGGCTGACTTTTCACTTATGCTCTCCAAAGAGTATCTGCTAATTTGCTGTGACATTCATATTCATCACAACCTGGAAACAGTTAAGGCTTTAGCTTTATGCCCTATGGCTTTGAAATCATCATTCTCCTTACAGAGAGAATACTGAATCTTCTTTTTTCCACTTTGAATTTTAAAGCAAATTCTACAGTGGCTGAGATTCTCCCAGGACTTTAAACCTTGATACACAAGTACCAGGTAGCTAGCTATGAGAGCCAGAGATCACTAGAGTCCTTATTTATCCCTTACTCAGATACCCAAGATGCAAAGAAGAGTTGGCTTCATCTTACCCTCTGTGTATACTACACATCAGCAGTAGGTGCACAGTTCCTCCACTGGCTTCTGCTGCAGTGAGACACCATACAAAGATGTGATAAACATGCTAAAAAGGAGAAAAGTGAATAAATGGAAGGAAAGAGGCTGTACCCCAGATGGCAGAGGTAGTGAGGAAAAAAATGGAGAAACAAGCAAGTGGAAACAAAAGAAATGGAGAATTTCAGCAAAGATGTCACAAAACATGTGACAGATTAACACGTGTGCTGCAGTGGACAAACCATCCAGTAACACAAATGACAAAATAACAAAACCTCATGAACCCRTGTACTGGGTTCCCTTTTTCTCCTTTAGAGAATATCAAAGAAATAGATCTGCTTTCCCACCCTTTAACCCCAAAGAGTGGAAGAATAAATAGTTCAGAGGCCAGGGACTATATCTAAGAGTCCTAGGTTAATTTCACTGCTTTGTCACAGGCTTCCTGTATAACCCAGGAAAATCAGTTCCTTTAGTTGTGCTCCAGTCCAGCAGCAGCAAAGTGATATAATTGCTTCTTTGCCTCCAAAGAATATGAAAATACTTGTGTTATGAACCACAGAGCTGATTGATGTGGACAAGGACCAAAGTGTGTTTGGTGGTATCATGATATTAGTCCCTTGCTATTTGCTTGCAACTTTTTGTTCTTGTTGATCAAAACAAGAGAAGGTAAGAATATTTTGGAAGGAAGATGCTGGGACATTTCATCTTGAAATACTGTCATTGTCACTACAGGAACCTCCTCTCTTAACTCATACTTGAAAAGGTTTTTTTTTCTCCATCAGCTCCATGCAGATATTCAGACTGGACTCACTGATTCCTAAAGGCTGTGTTTCATTGTAAATTAATATTTTACCTGTAGCTGTCTGCCATGTAATATGAATTAATGCTAGCCCTCAGTGACTCTACTTTTATTTATACTCTCCAGGGTTTAGTGGCTTATAGGATTACAGAGTTGAATTCAACTAAGTAAAGAAAAGGAGAGTGAGAAATCATACTTTTACTAATACTGAGAAATGTTTATACAGCTGCACGTTTCTACTTCTTTTACAGTAAACATTGTTTTATTCATGCTTATTATAATATTTTCCTGGGTAATATTCATACAACGCAAGGCATCTCCCTTCTCTTTTGTATTTAATTATATTTATATTATTTGTTTACTGATGGCAAATACTTTCATAGATGAAAGTAGATAAAAGGAATAGATGAATCAATCATGGAAGATAGGAGAAATGTGCATTAGCAACAATCTGCTGTTTTTGAAAAACTGGGGCAAGCAAGAACTTGATACTTTCTGGCTACACTTAYTGCTGTTACTGTACAAGAATACAGTATGGCAAACAGAACTTATCTTTGCCTCCGAAACTTTATGGAAAGAACAGACCTATTAGGTGAGCTGAAAGGAGGTCAGGCTGGGAGAGGAAAGGCTACGTTGCCCTCTGCAAGAGTCACTGATGACCAAAAATGCAACCTGGAATCCTAGGGTGGTCAAATATCCTTGGCTTAAGTAATCTGTAGAGTCAACAGACTTCCTAACAAATGTTGTTGTGAAATGTAGTGTTCACACCATAAGAAAGTTGATCTTTTTACAGATTTTGAAAATCYTGGCCGTTGCAGTTTCTCTTTAATATTTTGACCTATTAAATCTAATTGTTAGGCTTCATGAAAATGTTACATTGGGATCAATCTCTCAGCTCATGCCCATCTCTATTATTTTCGAGTCCTTAGTATTAACTTCTGTTGTGTTTTCACATGTGTTACCTTTGCAGCTCTAAAAGCTAGAGTACCTTTCTTGTTTTTATGTAATGCTAAATAAGGGAGAAATTTATTGCATCAGTAAGGAATCATTGCCCTAGAATCTTAGCTATTACTCCAAATATTTTAAAGAGTTGCAGCAAAAACATGGGATGCAGAAGTACCATTAATAGCTATGGAAGTTCATTTGCCAGTCAGATGTACTAATTCATCTAAGGGACCAGATGTAGCATTTGTGTAATCAGGTACAATATGATACAGTTATGAAGCAACGTAAAGAAATCTGGTGAAAAATAAAACCAGAATGTTTGCTGTGAAGATCACTAGTCCATACCACATATGGTAAGGTATCACTAGCTATCAATAAATACTTTGTTGTTAAGGTTCCTGTAGTCAGCCCCTATCAGAGATATGTTCACATACAGGAAGTAGCACATAAATTACTTTCGGATAATTTGTACAGATTCTCTGCTATTGTTGTACATTTGCTTTTCAAATTTATCATTTCTATTCATTTTTCAAAATCTTGACACTTGAAATATTTAAGTGTATTAGTCATATAAACATCATTGTTATAGCATACTTGACTTTAATGGACATGTCATGGCCTGTAAGGCCCTTATACACCTGTAATTTGCTTTATTGTATAAATCTATGATGTACAATCAGTTTGGTATAAATCTTGTAAGGCAAGATTCCTGCTTCACTGAAGCCAGTGGCAAACTCTCACCAAATGCAAGTTTCCTCCAATTTAAAGGCCACAATTCAGAAATTATCTCAAATGTTTAATAAGACTGAATATTGTGCCAAAGGTGTTTTGCTGAGATAGGCTACAGTTCAGAAGGCTCTTACTGGTCCCAGAACACATTCCTACTGTTGGTCAACTGCCTGCTTACCAGTTACTGTTCTTTTAAAAGGGAAGCCCTAGAAATTGGCCAGCTTCAATTTCTGTGTTTGTCATTCAGATGTAGATGTGCATCAGCATCTAGGCTGCAAAGCAGTCTTGAAATATGTTCTCCCTTTACACATTTTAGGCTATAGTTTGAATTTCAATAGATGTATTGTGTTCTAAAGTATCCATACAGGGAAAAAAAAGAAGTCCCTTTGATTTCTCCTTCCCCCCAGTATTACTGTTATTGATTGGTCCTTACTGGTGAATAATGAYTTTCTTAAAGTGGAAACAGATTACAAAGTCAAATCCAAGAGCATTCAGGCCAAATTCTGCTTTCACTGACACCAATATAAATCCAGAGGCACTCAAAGGGATTACAGATTTACACTGGTGTAACTGAAAGCAGAATTTTGCCCTTAGTCTTTAACAACTCATTAGGGATAAATAGCCTTTTAGCTAATGAAAATGTAGCATTTTTGTTAACAGCTTCATAATGATATACACCAAGTGCTACATTGCCTTGATAATTGGAAAATTTACTTGCCTTTTTCCATGTTTTACATGGACACTGTTGTAGTTGTTCCACAGTAAAATAATTGAGCCATAAAATCCAGACACCTAAAACATGCTCATAGCATTTAAGGATAAGCAAAATGCAACTATAAGCAACTAAGCCCTAGTCAAAACTGGCTGAAAAATACGACAGCAGAAAATATGATAGYGTTGAGTTCCCCACTGCCAGATAGGGACGTATGCTTTTGCATGCGATTTTTTAAAAACTCTTCCTCCACCCCCAGCTGGAATTTTGTTCTATGTCAGAAAATGTGTAGCAAACCTTGAAAAGTGAACRACCATGTCAAGAGTGTGAATGTCAAGTTAGATGCAGGCTTTTGACTTTTTCTGAATCCTAGCTCTTTTTTTGTTCCTGATCAGTTTGATTCAGCCTTGACAGGTTCTATAGAGAAGCAACCTTTCCCTTCCCACATACAACAGGAATTTTTTTCAGGTTTGGCCTCAAACACCTCCTATTTAGCTCAGCAGCTCTGAATACCTGTCCTATAAGTTTTCTAAATGGCAATGCCAATATTGGAGGCAGTGTATTTTGTTTGCTTGGCTCTGGGATTGAAGTTTTCCATTTTCCAAACTCCTCTTACCTGTGAGGATATTAACAAAACCCTCTCATGTTAGTTTCAGCCAATCTGTTATCAGAAAATACTTCCATTTAAACATACTACATTAGTATCTTCATTAATGCTTTATTACGGCATCTTTACCTGCTCTGTCAGGGAACAGCAAAAGCCAAGAGCTCCCTGAGGGATGGGGAGCCAAGAGCAATAACAACCAGCAGAGCAGGGGCTTCACCAGCCAGAGCCACATCCCACAGTACCTATGCCAGGCAAATAGGACAGATGCAAAGGTGGTGGCCAGGTCCAATTAGGAGTCGGGATCATGAGACATCATGGTGACAAGACAGGTCTGAGATCAAGCCAGGAAGTCATTCTATAGGTCAGGATCAGCACTTGCCACATGGGCCCATAGTGGTGAGGCAGGGCCAAGATCAAGCCAGGAAGTTAGTCTGCAGATTGATGTCTGGGTCAAGGAGGACCAAGGCCAAGAACAGGCATGGCTACAGTTACATTGGAAACCAGTGCTCCTCCAACACACCTCAGGAAGGAGCTTAAATAGAGTTTGTGGTCTCATGGGTGTGGGTGGAAGCCYCAGGTGAGGCTGGTCAGGGCCATTAAGGATTTTAGTGCCCTCAGAGCCCTGACAGTCTGGCAGATACACGATATGGTCTCTGCCAGGTAGTGGTAAATTCCACTAGGAAATGGTAAACCTGTACATTGTGGCATAMCATCATTCAATAAATCTGTAAGAGTTTTAAACTGTCAAATGTGGTTCAGAAATTGTACTTTGATTCCCACAGTTGTCACAGCATGCAGAACTGGTGCATGGGTCTATTGCTGGCTAGAGCAAATCACATCCCCTTTATGTTGCTTTGATTTCCCCACTGTCGTCATCTTTTTTGCTTGGAAGTTCTTTGCTTTGGGGATTAATCCTTGCTGTGTATTTGGAGTATTTAGTCAAAAATTTTACCTGAAAATGCTAGGTGGTTCTGTACTATAAATCATAATTTGGTAATATTTTGGAGAAAACATGACTAATACGTTTCTGTAGGGAAAAAGAGTTTCTGTTGCTTTGGTTTATTGGCTATTCCGACTAACTTCTTCTGTATGTTTGTTTAGGTCTGAGTAATTGAGCTACAATATTCACAGTGGAGTCAAACCTCTGTTTGGCCTTTAGACCAAGTACAATTCATAGACCATGCCATTGTGGAACACTTCTTCCAAGTATTTAAGGAACATAGCAGTTAAATGAAGTATGTATATTTGTCTGTATGTCCATAGGACTAGGTGAGTGTGTGTTACATCAACTACCTTAAAAGCAGTTTTTAACCAACTATTTAATACTTACCTATGGCAGCAGAACTGATGTTAAAACATTGAGGATGCTTTGCATGTATTTCCATGGGTTTTTAGTCTTTGCCTTTGTTGCTGTGTTATTAATTATGGGGGCAGATAACTCAAAAAGCAAAAAAGTGGTTTTGTTGTCCATTTCTCAAAATCTGCTTATTAGGTTCAAGTCAAACATTTCTGCTTTCTGTTGTATTTACGAAAGCAATAGTAATAAATATTGACAAAGCTAAACAGCCTCTGGGAAGGAGCAGCCTAGAATTGCTGTGCAAACATGCTTTAAAAATTACCTACAGACAATACTGCTGTATTAAAATAATAATCCAAATGAGAGTACTTGCTTGAATACTACTTGTTTTGCTTCCCTTTACATYGAGGAATAATGATGGATCTTGTGCTAGTTTTGAATGAAAATATCAATTGGGGAGTGGATTTACATAATAAAATTAATAGAGCATGGAAAGCTTTCAGCATCACTTTCTGATTTTCCTCTGTGTGTCACAGAAGTTATATTTAAAAAGACAGATGATTGCAAGTTTGTTTAGGAAAACAAATCCTCTGGGCTGCATGTATGAGATCTTTACATATGACAGCTGGCCCAACTCAAAAAACACTCAGGTTGCTCCTTTTCTGGTCCTATAAAGAAAACCTATAGTTGTGCAGACTGCCACATGTGGGGCAAAATGTTGCCATTTGCCCACTTTTTTGTATTCACTAGCCTGGTTCTCTCCATGTAGAGATGCCCTTCTTAGTTATGCTCTCTGGAGTGCAGCCACCAAAGAGGAGATGGAATCAGACATCTGTTATCCAGTCCGACACAGAGTTTTATTTCTTTGCACTTACAAAGGGAAGATTTTGCAGGAACATAACTTACCATCTTTACACCATAATTAATCCCTGGTTAATCATTTCATGGTTATCTGTGTCTGACCTTTCTGTTACAGTAGAGTAAACCTAGCAGTGTCTTTTTCCAGCGGTGCAAGCCAAGAGATCTTCTTCCAGAGTCTGATGGGAAAGGGACTAGTGTTAGAGTTGAAGGACCTAGGTCTGGAAAGCCTGTCACTTAGCTCCAGA